>CAMKVN010003442.1:0-10494 GCA_946474995.1 Funneliformis geosporum
GCTGAAATACAACGATTAGAATTAATAAAATTAAAGAAACTTGGTCCTGAATTTACTGAAAAGCATCCAAAATCAATATATACAAGTAGAGCTTTTTCTATGAAATCACTTATGAAATCACTTAATATGAAACAAGGTATAAATTATATAATGTGGTGTGGGTTTATCAAATATTAATTTTTCCGTCTATTAATATTTATCTATTTCTATTCTAGGATATATTTCAAAGGAATATGAATATGATATAAATACTCAAAGGTAATATAATTTCTTAATTATTAATATGTTGTTTATCCATATTAAATTGAATTAATTTATAATATATGCAATATCTAGTTCGTCTTTAGCAAATAAAAATTCTAATATCCAGTATCAAGACGCAGGTTACGCTAATTTATCATTAAATGGTAAAATTTTTATGAAAATACAGTACATGCCAATTAGGTTTAACTAATTATTTTATTTGAATTTTTTATTCATTAGAATATACTTCTAATGAATTGGAATTTGATATTTCAAGGTATTGTAATAAATTAATTTTCTTTAAAATGAAGATTTGCTAGAAACCTTATATTTTTTTAATGAATTTTATAGGCAACCTGCAATAGATGTAAAGTCATCAACTCAGAATGCTTCAAATACACTGCATCAAAGTGGAACTTATAATATTCCAATAAATTCATCGATTTCATCTGAAAATTTTTCAAGAAAACGTGATATTGAAGAATCAGAAATCAACTCTCAAGTTAAGGGTAAGTGAAAATTTTATATTTACAATTTTACTACATTTTTATGAAAATTGATTTTTTTTTTTTTTTAATTAAATTTATAGGAAAACGGGTTAAAACTGGTGATAGTTTAATTTCAGAATATCTTAATATAGACTTTACAGAGTGAGACTGATTTAGATATACATAACTCGTATTTTTTGCTCAATATTTTACGGTTTGATATTTCAAAATTGTCAAATTATTACTTTTACTATTTACTAATATCGCCTACGCCAGAAAATACAAATGTCTTAAATATTAAATATTTTCTGATCTTAAATCTTGATGAATTGTATATGGATTATTATTTTTTTTTTTTTATAAATTTTGATTCGGAAATTCTTGGTTTATTATGACCAACTAATGATTAATGAGGTTACTGCATTTCATTTTATTGCATGCCGCATGTATTGGGTCGAAGCCTATGTACCGGAATAATGCAATCCTAACTTCTTGAGCGATTAAATAATGTCTTTACGAATACTTAAAACTCTTAAATCGAATTTATTCCATAGAATTAATTTTACTTGAATGTGTAACCTAAAGTTAGCGAAGAAGTATGTTTTAATGTAAAAAATAATTAAAGTATTAATGAATAATATTTTAATAATGTTTTTATCGGAGAATGATAAAATTCAAATTCGAAAGGTTAAAGTGTTTTACATGAAATTTTTCTTAAACTTTTTGCTTCCAATAAAGAAATAACTAATGCAATGAATGAACTACAAAGCCTTTAAATGTACATGATATATTATGACTAAAATTACTTCTTTAATTAATAGATACGGTTTGTTGGACCTAATCTTCGCTTATTTAAACCATAATAATAACTCTCAATATAAATATCGGGCATTTACTATTTGACTATTTATTTACAAATTAAAATAAATTCGATTATTATACGTTAACAGTAATGTGATTAGTACATTGATATTTCTTGTCCTCCACCGCGATAATAATTTCTTCTTTTATTGACTAAAACTATGTTTAATTCGGGACAATAAAAAAGAAATTTTTATAATTAAAAGAACGTTTATCACATAATTACGTGAGCTACTCATCAAACAATCTACGATTCCGTTAGTTGAATATGGGAGGCTCGTTATTAAAATTACTATTTACTATGTTTCGTAACTTATTTTAATAGCAAACACCCAATTTCTCTTTCACTTCATATTTTCAAGTCGATTGAGTTTCGACGCGGTGATTGTTTTTTCTATTTTCGACATACAGGTCAACATTTTATAGACTTTACGTTCCTACTGTAAGCATTCTGTAACTTGTGCGGATATTTTGATATTTATGTCAATAGATAGTTAATTATACAGTATAGTATTGGATTTTGAATCAAATAAATCAATATTGTAAATATATTCGAATCGTTCAAATCCCGAAACTCGAAATCCTGTAAGTAAATAATCCCGTGTTAAAATACCGAATAAATATCAACCTTAAATCACAATAGCCGTTATCCAAAAGTCATAATCCTGAATGATATATTAGGGATGAGCGAAAATATGATCCTATAAAAGCTATCACAACTATCCAATATATAACTATTTTACCCCCCTGCCATTTTCATAATCATATAAAATATTTGCAATTTAATTAAGAACTTTATTAATCCACAAATATGAAAATATCCATATTTTCCTTAAATCATACAAATTCTCTCATCCTTCATTTATAATACAAAATGAAGTCATTTCAAAATTTCATCTCAATCAATCGCATTTACTTTGCTAATACAGTTTCGAGATTTATTATGTTTGTTCAAAACTTTTCTTGACAAAATTATCTTCATGAATATTTCGTAAAACGTGATTTTTGTTTTTCAGCAAACGAACGATGATGAAATTTTGCAAAAAGTTGTATATAAAAAAGAACGATTTAAAAGCATTGTGTTAAGCCAAAATTAACAAATACGAATATCCCATTTCAATGTATGGAAGTGCTGTTGCTTTGAATCATATTTTCGAACTTCAGTAATTGAAGAAATTCTACGACCTCAGCTTGCGGAAAACAAGCTCTCCGATTAACCATTTGCATAAAATAAATAAAAAAATCTTTTCAGATAAGGAGTGTCACGGTTCAAGGATCTGATCTCTGAATCGAAAAGGTGAAAGTTCTCTATAACAAATATATTTCTTTCTCGAAACTACACAAAATCGACCACATTTAAGATTGATTTATTAAAATTAGCCACATTATACATATATATTCACATGACCCGAGCTTTTTTGATGGTGTTTCTAGGGGAGTTTTCCGAAATTACTTCCGATTTATTGGTTAAAATGTATAAAATTAACTTATAGTACAATACGGATATTCGCCACGTATATGTTTGTTAACCAACCAACATTATGTCTGATATATCTGAATCTATTGTGATACAATGTGGCTTTGCCACTGACATATTTTTCCGAGAATATACTATCTTTCATTTCAGGGAATCCGGAAGATTTTATCTGCGTCATTGAAGACGTATAAACTAAACAGATTGCGGCCAAAGCTCTCAGGTTTCGTCGGTATCGTTGAAATATAATTGCCGAATCTAGGTTTTTTTGCTAAACTTTTTGTGAGAGTTGTCCTGAAATTAATCTATAGATTAATTTATCATTTGTCCATCTGAAAATTTGAAGGAGGGATATTGCAAAAATCCATTATTAATCGGATCTTGAATAAATAAATAATATATATATCTGGTTTCATATATAGTCATCAATTGATTCATATAATAAAGTTTTCCCAAGACCAATAACTACTTCTTTGAGTAAATAAAATTTTGCGTAACTTTGACAATTTGATTAAATAGACTTTATAACGAAATACATATTTATATGTATTTCTCTACTCATTATATTTTACGGATTCAAGTTTTTTTCAGTGACATTCCTGCAATGCACTAACATATCATTTATTTTATGATGAGAACACTGACTGACAGAATGGCATTACATATGGTTTCAGTGTATGGGGATTCATATGTTCTATTTCTAATTAAAGATCCTTGGAAAGGTTCAGTATAATTAGTATTTTTCTTTTTTTATTAAGTTGTAGATTTTTTTTCTATTCTCTTCTTTAATGAAATCTATTAATTCATCATATTTAACAAATAACTGTCTAAACTCTTAACATCCAGTAATGAAAAAAAAGTCGGTAGTTTCAAAAATTCTAAAGGAATCAATATTAATTGATGCTGGCAAAGGGCATAACATAATGTAAATTTTTGGGTCATTTGAATTAATCATTTTTTTACTTGGCACAATTTAATGATTCATTTCATAATACATTTCTTCTTTTTTAATTTAAATTAAATTTTCGAATATTTAAGGCAGGAAATAATTTTTAAATTAACGTTCATCTGTCGAATTTCCCAGTTTAAAAATACAGTATATAATTTATTAAGCCACTCGAAGC
Organism: Funneliformis geosporum; assembly: GCA_946474995.1. Taxonomy (NCBI): domain Eukaryota; kingdom Fungi; phylum Glomeromycota; class Glomeromycetes; order Glomerales; family Glomeraceae; genus Funneliformis; species Funneliformis geosporum. Next base: position 4,191 of record CAMKVN010003442.1, read on the forward strand.
TGAAATTTGTCCATTACTTATGACCATAAGCGATAAATTGCTAAAAGTCTTTGGAACCGTACGTTTAATAGTAGATGCGTCATAAACAAGTGGAAGTAAGACGACAAATAGAATAAAACTGGTCGTGAATTTTCACGTACAATTAACATATATTGATCGTAATCTTTTTAGGTTGGCTACTAATTTACTATTAAATTAAAACTTGAAACTTGGCTGCTAGCGTGGAAGCATTAAGCGATAATTCAGCATTAACAAGAGGACACATTGAACAAATTGTTGTCAAGCATTATGACCGCGCTTATATTTTGATATGGCATAAAATAAAAATCATGGTATATTCTATTGTTTGCTAAAAAGGAGAAAAGTGATGTTGATCAGTTACAAAAGGATAAAATCAACAATTGTATTTACAATTACATTACGTAATCGACATCACGTGTGGTCCAACATCAATTATTATAATATTATATAATTAAATCGAATATAAAAACAATAGTTCGATCAGCAACAAATATGCAGCTGGTTCTAATGTTCTACTATGAACGGCAAGATAGCTTCGGAAGTTAATTATCCTTTCAGAATTATGTGAAATCGAGTATAAGTCCTTAGAATTAAGGTGATTTTATGAGATACAATGTTAAAATGTTTGGTTACAACAAAATAAAAAAAAATGATATTTTAAACGGTTTGTCGTTTTGATTGCCAATTTTAAAGTTTTTAATTTAGTTCAATAATTCGAATACATAAATTATTTGGATTTTTTTCCAGATGTGGTCTTAATCTTACGTTTTTTAACAGCCTTAGGCATTTTATTCTTTCTTTTTTCTCTTGCTTCTTCTTTTGCAACTTTCTTTCGCTCCTAACAAAAAGGAAAAAAAAGTCATTAGAATAAAAGAAACATTTTATTCAAAATGATTTAATGAATTCATACCTTTTTAGCTTCCTTGTCTTCATTCCGTTTTCCCCTTGATTGTTTCTTGAGCATCCGTTCTCCTTCACTTTCTTGGTTTTCGGAATCATCTTCTTGACTATCATCTTCGCTTTCAGAAACATTTGAAATGTTTTCTACGTTACTCTCACTTGATATTGTTTCAGGTTTTTTATCATCAATAAAAAGTCCACGATAAATCAACTAAGCAAATACGTTAATATTATTAATATTTTATAAATAAACAAAAATCCGATTCTGTCCAACTCACATCATCGCCTTCGCCTTTAGAAACTTTCAAAGTATCTCTTTCAACATCAAATACATCTTCCAAGGTTCTTGGGATAAAAGATTTCTTAAAAACTTCTTCATCAACTGAATCTTTAGATATTTTATCAGGGTCATCATTTAATGATGTTGATGTTTCTTGTTGAGAAATTAATCCTCTTTGAATCTAATAATAATATATATATATAACGCACTTTCAGAAAAGTTCGCTTAAAATAGTAGCTTTTTGTAAAAATAAAAATAGTTACCTTATCAAGTTCAGCTTCAACCTGTTCATTATCTAATCCAATAGTAACATCAGTGATAAAATCAAATAATTCTCTTATACTCATTGTTCTCACGCCTTTCTTCTTAAAATATTCTGTAACATTTGAAATATCTTTTCTTAAAAATTCAAGAGCGTGTGGATGATTATGTTCTACCGATTGGGATACATCAATAATGTATAAAGTGCGGGAATGATATCTGAAAATTTATCGAAACAAATATTATTTAAATTAAAAAATATTGAAGTAAAATAAAAAAAATAAAAAAATTATATTTGACTTACAAGATGTTATATTCACTTAAATCAGCATGAACCAAACGACATTTATGATACATTATTCTCATAACCTTTACAAGTTGGTAATATAACTCTGGATATTTGTCAGCATTGATTACAGCATCCTTTAATTTGGGGTATGCCCTAGAAACATAATTTTTTTTTAAAAAAAAAATGATTAAAAATTTTTATATAAAAATGTTTTCTCAAATGTCATTGAATTTTTCAACATACCATCCATTTTTGTCTCCAAGGAAACTCATAACTAAAACATGTAACCTTAATACAAGAGGTTCAGGACACGGAATATCGGCTTGCCACAATCTTTTTAAATTTCTCATTTCTTTTTCCGCCCATAATTTGACCATTTTTCTTGGATTATGTTTGCTATAACCATGTCTAAATCTATATTCTCCTGTAACATAACGATCCCTATCTTTAAATATTAAAATTGAAGTTTTATAAACTTTAATAGCCCTATGAGCACCATCTTCTGTAATTGCATGATATACATTTGCCTATTAACATTAATATTTAAAATTATTTATGTTTGTCCAACAAAACGATTACAATGTATAATCCTTTTACGCTCACCTCTTTCCCAGTACTTATACATCCATTGATTTCATAAATTATATTACGATTAATCATCTTGAATAAAATAATCCTCGTGCGAGGATCCAGCACTTGTTCCACCGTAGCACGATCGGATTTATCGCTATACTTTTGCCTTTGATAACAGTATACACCTTATTCATGATGTGAAGATGTTACATAAAAATTATAAAAGTTAATAGACGTACTTGTCGCCCTGTGCCTTTTTGTTGCTCATCTTGATATCATTAGTTACCGAAACAGATAATTGACCATCTGGAGCTTCGTCTAAAAAAAAAAAAAATAAATAAATAATGAATAATAAACCATTTCTCAATTTAGTGCTTAATATAATCTTACCAAGATGAATCCTTTTTATGTATTTGCTCAAACTTTTCATTTGATCTTGAACAGCTTTGTTTCTAGCTTCGGTTGAAGCTCCTCGAACTACTGTAAATGCACCTCCTTTAGGATTAATAACGACAGGTGTTCTTTGACCTGTAGCTGAAACAGATGCGCCAGACGCATTTACTTGTAATTTTCGTCTTAGACGATTATACTGTTTAGTAAAATCTTTAATCGACGAACAAATTTTTAAAATGACATTACTTAATAAAAACAAAAAATAACTTTATCAAACAAATTTATATTCCTTTGCTTACCACCACGTACATTATCCCATTCTTCATTATCATTCAATTCATCTTCAAAATAATCATCAAAATCATCATCATCATCAAATTCTTCATTAATAATTTCTTTGACATCATTATTCAATTCATTATTTATTCGTATTTCATCATCATCGTAATCTTCGGGTGCGTCATCAAATTGTCCTGGTTCATATTTAGAAATGTATGTGGTTATATTTGGCATATTCCTAATAATCTTTTTTAAATGAGGTTGATGATGAAAAATTTTTTTATATTTACCCTATTTATACTTTTTTAACAAATAGTGATGTAATTGCCTACTAAGAATGGAATTTTTTTTTGTAAATTAGTAATTTGATCGGCATTGCATCTTTGAAATTACCCGATATCATAACCGGTCTTGACCGGCCGTTATGACCGTCTGGTGATCGTTTTTTAAAATTACTAATCAGTATTTTTAATAGCATTTAAATAAGTCAAGTTTCTCTATTTTAAAGGTCAGAATCCTAAACCTGATATTGAAAATTTTTTCATTTGTAAATTGGTTGAGAATTATTTCAGCAATAAATTACTTATTATTCCGTTTTTATTTGGTGAGAGATTATTCTTTAAAAAAAATAAATAAATAAATAAAAACAAATATAAATAAAAGGAAACAGAAAAAATATTTTTAGCATATCGAATTTTGTAATTAATGCTAACATGCCACTAATATTTTACCATATACATTTTTATGATTCTACGCGTTAACCAGGATATACTAAATTAATTTAACTAATCAAACATTTTTTATTAATAAATTTACTTTACAATTTTGCTTGATATTTTTACTTAAATTCGCACTCATAAATAATGCCATACTTTCAATGCTCTTTTTTAATATTGCCAATTCTACTAATTTTCTATTATTTTTATGACTGAAAACAAAACCAACGATAATTATGCTTTTTTTTTCAGTCCATTTAAATTAAGATTTTTTCTATTTTTAAGGTCTCAATATGGTGTCTGACTCTTTCATAATTAAGGCTATGAAAATTTAACAAAATATTATGTATAATCTTTGTGAATTGCTATAAATTTTTATTTAACAAATTCGATAATTACCATTATCGTAATTGCAACTCGGAATAATCTGATAAAGTTGTCTCGAGATGTCTCGAGAATTAGTTAATTAGATAAATAATTAAGAGGTTTCTGATGTTTGAAATAAATTGTAATGTAATGAATTAGAATTATTCTTTTGTTGATATAAAGTGGAAATGTATTACTAGTTTTAGAATTTTCTTCCAAATTAATAATATTAAAAAAAAAAAAATTATTGTATTTTTTTTTTTGTTAAAGTTTTTTTTAAAATAAATGATAGAATTAAAATCTTTTGTCAAAATTACAAGGGCCATTAATCCAAAATTTGCGAAAGAATACTGATGATGAAATTCTCAAAATATGTGACTAGAATTAGATAAACTAATAAACTAACTTTTATCGATTTCTGTTGCTGGCTGAGCTCTGAATCTAAGAAAATATTAAGGAATTTAGTACTAATTCGTGATGTATTTGGAGATATGGCATAACATTAATATCACTAAAGCAGATCTTTTTTTATGGAATACTACTAAAGCAAATCTCTAAATCTAAGAGATAATATTGTTATCTGCTCATTTTCATTACTATCACATTTTTTTGGTCTTTAGGATCAGAGAACTCTTGTTATATATGAGCATATTCTACACGTATAACTATCATTTGTGCATCACTACCATCCATGAATCTATAAAGTAAACATAGCCAGAATTATTCCAAAAAATGGATTAAGAAAAGCGGAACTACCTTTGTGAAATTCAGAGACCATCAGGAATTTATGACCAAATAAAGCATATTGATAGTACAATAAACAGAAAAAATAGCTCAAGAAAGAGAAAAAATAGTTCAAGGTAAGAAATTTATTCAGTTAATATCAATATTATTTGAACCTAAATTTAAATTTAAATTTTTTAGCATCCTCTCAATCCTCTCAATCTGAAACTCAAAATAATCCTAACTCTCAATAATCTGTCTTTCCAACTATTGTCACTTCTTTTACCAACTACCTTTATTCTTTTTTCATATTTTATAATTTAACTAGTCTCTCTTTCCTTTATCTTTTCCATTATCTTTACTTATCTCTTTTCACTCAGTTTTTTTTATAAATTTTTTTTCGAATTCTGTTAAAAAAACCTGAATGAAGTTTATTACCTCTACGTGATATTTGAGATCAATAGTTATAAATTAATCTATATCTGACTAAGAGTAAGCATTCCTTCGTAACTTTAATTCATTAGTTATTTATTATTTAAATTTATTTATCATAATAAGATATTATACATAATAAGTATCCAGGATACTTTACAATTTCTGTATCCCCCCTATGTATAGTATCCACCAGTATAATGTACCCCCAGATACAGCTAAAAATCTTTAAAATTTGCAAAGAATCCAAGGTACTATAGCCTGCAATATACAGTATGATATGTCTTACTGTGTAAAAATTGGATTTCTAATACCTTTTTGCTTTCTTTTAGCTCTATTTGAATATAAGATAAATTGAAAAAAATTGCTGTTTCATCACTTTTAAATCCTGTTTGATGTTTGATAAAATTATTAGGATCGCTTTTATGAAAGGATTTAATATATTTTTTATGCTGTTCTTCTTGCACTTCGATAATGAAACTATATTTTGGATAAAATATATCAAGTTGTAACCCTTGAGAGTTTTAAGAAATTGAGTCACCAACAACTCTTTGATATAATTATATCAAAAAGTTGCTGGTGACTTGGATCAGATTACGTGGGAATACTATAATCTAATAGGAACGTTATAATCTAAATAAGACAATAATATCTAATGATAACGTTATAGTCTAATAGTAACTTCATAACCTAATCACATAATTTAATGATAACTTCATAACCTAATTGTATAATCTAATAGTAACTTTATAACCTTTCCTTTAAATAGTAATGATTTTCATTCAAATTTAGTCATGATTTTCAATTAATTATAATGTAAAAATTTATTATAAATATATTATTTTTAAATAAAATTTCATTTTTAATAATTAAAATATTAAATATATCCAAAATTTTCAACTTTAAATTTATGATTTTTTTATAAATAAATAATATGTATTTAAATATATAAATAAATGTTTTAAATATAAATTTATATAAAGTTTTCTTAATGTTATAAAAATAAATAAAAATTAAAAATTTTAGCTTTTATAAAGAAAATACTTTTATTAAAATATTTTTAAAACTTTG
>CAMKVN010003443.1:0-10492 GCA_946474995.1 Funneliformis geosporum
TGAATTGCGGAATTGCGGATTACTATGCGTAATTCAATTCAAAAATCCGCAATATTGCAGATTTGAAAAAACAATTGTAGTACCATCCTTAATCATGCGTTCTTGCTGCAAACTGCATAATTGACAAGAACTCAAATTTATAATGATCATTTTACAATACTGATTCATCACCCTCGAAACGCTTCTGACTAGGCATTTATAGATCAAAACACTCCAGCAGATACTGATTTTTTTCACAATCAGAACTGAAAATAGATATTAATAAAATCATTTAAATATCAGAAATTTTATTTTACTAATTTTTGATTACTTATAGCCAAAATATTACTGATTTTTATTAAGTTAGTTGATTTTTATTTATATCATTAATTGAATGAATTTAAGCTGATTGTATCAAATATATCAAACAACTATCAATCATTAATGTCGAATATTAATTTGTGTAGCATCTGAATTAGATAACATCAGTTATAACTAAAAATGCTGATTGTTTTAGTATGATTAGCAGAAATTAGACTATATGGGAGGCGGTCAGTAGAAAAGAGAAAATACAAATTTTAGTCAAAATTTATATTATTAGACCACTTAGCTGATCTCAGTCATATACACAAAATTAGCTTAATAATTAAAATTAACAAAATTTTTGGATTTTTCTCTTTTCTACTGACTGCCTTCCATATTTTGGTCAATATTCAATACTTTAAAAAAGTGATAAAATGGATTATTTTGACTAGTAATATAGCTTAGCTTATATTAAAGCTTCTATGTGTGATGATCTTATTCAATAATCCTCTTCATGTAATAAATCTTTAGCTTTTCTAGAACCTCTAGCAATATCTTAAAAGAAATGCAAACTTATTATAGCATATACTTCAGTTTTTCCTAAATCTATTTAACTATCACTTTGTCATAAAATTGTATTGACTTTATCATTATATCAAATATGAGCTTCTTAGAGTGTTTTATTTAGATTGACTTTTATTAAAAATCAGTCTTATGATAAAGTACGAAAATCATTTTCAGAGCTAATCCATTATATAGATCTATCATAAAACTTAATATAAAAGCCTTACTTTTTCTAGAATAGAAATCTTTAGATAGATGATTACCATCTTGTGTCAGTATTTTGATAGGTTAAAGCAGTCTTATAATCGTTTTTCTCTTTCTCCAACTCTTCTTCTAGTTCTGTGATTCAGAATATTCAGATAACTCAGATAATATAAAGGGTTTATCCACTTGGTAAAAGGTTTTTAAATAATTGTCCTAATATACTGATAATATTATCTAGTATTCTGCTTATTTTTTCTAAAGGTTATATATGATTAGAAAAAAATTTAAAATAAAAATTATTTTATTTGGATAATTAAAATTAAACATTTATTTAAATGAAACTATAGCAGAATTTTATCATTATTCCCTATATCCTACAAAGTGATACAGTTTGCAATGAGGAATGCTATCATTTAGAAGAGTGTAAAGTTTACTGCAATTCTCCTAAACGAATTTCTTACATTTAATATAGAAAATTAACTTTTTCTATTTATAGTATTTGTAGAAAATATGCGAGTAAGTATTATTTTAAGAATTTTATCATTAGCATAAGCTTGCAAAAATTCAGGTGACCAGTATTATACTTTAACTATGAGCGAAAAATTAGAGGTTCTGAAAAGATATTAAAGATAGTTTATATATGCATATATTTTTTTACATTTTTTATTTTACTTCACAGCTCTATAAATATTATTTGTTTTCATATTTTACTTACAGATGTTTCGCTTCATTCTGCAACTCTGTAATCTATTTATTTTTATATCTTACTTATAGATACTTCACTTCGTTTCACAACTCTGTAAATTATTTGTTTTCATATCTTACTTATAGATGCTCTACTTTGCTCTGTAACTCTATGAGACATTATTTGTTTTTATATCTTACTTACAGATGCTCTGCTTCACTTCACCTATAGTAAACATGAATGCTTCTTAAATTTGGCTATATTATATACGAAAATTTTTGATATTCAGAATAAAAACTAAATAGGATTCAGACTTATTTGTAATAAAATTTAATTTTATCATTATAATTAAGAAGCAAATGTTTATAGAACGAATAATAATCAAGAAAGAAAACTTATTTTCTTATGATTATAAGTATAATTATAGTGAGTTTACGCTATATATTTCTTTTTTTGATACCTAGGATAATCTTCTGGAATCATTTGGATGAAATGTATCAAAAATCTTATTTTCCTATTACTGATATCATTTTCATTAGAAATATAAGCAGCATATCTTATATAAAGAATATTATAAGCTTACTGATTATTTTTTAGTGGTATTTATTATAAATTTAAGGCTATTATGTGATGTAATACTATATAGATTGAAAGATAAAGTCTTAAAAATTTAGTTTAGTTAATAATTTTTGGTAAGATTTTTAATAAAACTTTTTGACTTATATTGCTTAATCAAATTTTTGGTAAGATTTTGAAAAATATAATTTTTTTGGTAAAACTTTTTTATCATAAATTTGTATAAATGAATTAGCTCTAGAATAGATTTCTGTATAACAAAAAATTTCAGTATACTAAAATAAAAATTATGATCTTTGAACTTTCTTGCTTACATTTAAAGAGTCATACCAAAAATTAAACAAGCTGATTTTGCTAATTATAATAAATGGTTTTATTCTTGGTATCTGGTAAGGTAATTTCATATTAAATTGATATTAGTATATTTAAATAGTAGAAATTAAGCCAAATATAGGCTAATGTCTTGAATTCTATGACATGTTTCCTAAGCTTATGAGTTCAAAAAAAGATTCCATAAAAATTTGTATATCTGAATTGATGATAGGTAAGCTTAAAAGAGCATCCTATTATAAATATATCTATTTTGAATTTTGTTCTAGAATCCAATTTTATCCTACTCTAATTTATCTATATAATATTTTTATTATTTTTATTCTTATTATTAATTTTTTGGTTTATAAAATCTTTTATTCAAAATGAATGGGATTTCAATCTCTCAACCAATTGATTTAGAACTTTTATTATCATTATCATTTTTAAATATATTTAAATCAGTAAATTCATAATTATTTTTAATACTTTTCATTAACAATATTATTAAAAAAAATTATTAAATTTCGATTTAAGTTTGTTTTTTTGTATTTTTTTATTGTTATTATAGGTAACATAATGGTTTTATTGAAAAATAAAAAAAATTTTAACAACTTTAGATCATCTTTTATTTAAACGAGTAAAAAATAGGTGATGTTTTACATGTAACAATCCACTAATTAAATTAATTAGATTAATATTATAATTCGGGCCAAATTTATGTAATCTATCAGCTTGGATTATCTATTCATCTCTTGATCTCTAGTGTAATCATCTTCATCTTTTAAATCAAAAATCTCAAGATTGCGCCAAATAATGTTAAAAAAATATATAAATATACTTTACCTCTATCACAACCAAGTTATCTTTCACAATGACCACCTATGAAACTACAGAAGAGACAGTTCCTGATGTTCCTTTAGTATTCGTTTCAAATCCATATTTGGACGAGCTTACAAGTAATATACGCTCACGTCCAATCCCTTGGGATGTAAGTATGTTTGAATTTTATTATTTTTAATTTCAAATCTGACATCTTTTCTACTCTATTATTTTAGGGCTATCAAAAAGCAACTCTTATAACCCAAGAAGAAGCTGATCTTTTGAAAAAAGTTGATAAACAAAGTCTTGAACAATTAAAAGTGGTGATGCAAAAGGTAATATTTTTTCAATGCTTCAAGGCACTTTGTATTACTGAATATCCTAATATTCTTCTTGTTAATAGGATGCAGAAAAGTATGCAGATTTATACACAAATCTCTTGGAAAAATTAAATCGAGTTGATACAGTTCAATATATATTGGTTTTAGTTAGTGAGATGTTATCAGGTTAGATTTATAACAATTTTTTTTTTTTGGTTAGATATTAAGTTTTATTAATTAATTTTAATAAATAAACTCAGATGAAGAACAACGTGTCCAATATTTCCATAAAGTTTCTGAAAAGGATGCTGAACTTCCTTTTCGTATCCTTCTAAAGTAAGCAAAATCTTTTGATCTGAAATTTTATTAAAAGTTTTATATTAATTTGGTGTCGTTTATAGATTGTTAAATATTGAAGACGAATTCGTAAATTTAATGTCTGCCAAAATCCTTACCTTATTAATTGTGTAAGAAATTTTTTAATTTTAATATTAATTTACGAATAATTTAATTGAGAGTTAGTTGATTGTATAATTTTCTATTTGATTAGCTCAGCTCAAAAACCTCTTCCTTTTGATCTTGAAGAATTTTATCGCTGGATCACTTTGAAACTTAAGAGTAATAACCCTAATGTATGCGACCTTGCGGTTCAGATACTAGATTCAACTTTGAGAGTTCCTGGTTATCGTTTGAAGCTTTGGGAAGCTCCACAAGCTATAGACGCGTAATTAATTATCTATATATTATTCAATATGTTGATCTACGCGATAATACTAATTAGCATTTTCAATTCAGGTTGGTTAATCTCCTTAAGGTCAGAAATCCCACACCTCAAATGCAATATCAAATTATTTTTTGTTTCTGGCTGTTGACGTTTGAACGAGCAGTATCATTGGAATTTAACAAGTAAAGTTGAATCTTAATTAAATTAATTATCCGTAACTTTTAATATCATTTATATATCTCTCTAATTTATATAGAAAATACGATTTAATTCCTACATTGATCAATATTGCTAAAGGTGCCATTAAAGAAAAGATAATTCGTGTTATTATTGGAACATTTAAAGTTGGTAAAATGTGTATTCCTTTTTTTTCTGTTCTTATAAAGTTTTAACAAAATCTCTTAACTTTAAAGAATTTGGTTGATAAAGCTCCAGAAGCCAATTTACCTGCAATGTTAGTTGCAAGATTATTAAATTTTTGCGAGAATTTATCGAGTCGAAAATGGTCTGATAATGAGATTGTTGAAGACATTGAATTTTTGAAAGATCAACTTCAAGAAAATTTCCATAGTTTGTCGTAAGTTCAATAGAAAGAAAATACAACAAAAATTAATTAGTTGACTTAATGAAAAAATTATGTTTTTAGAACCTTTGATGAATATGCATCAGAAATTTCTTCTGGTATGCTTCAATGGTCGCCACCACACGAATCCGATCAATTTTGGAAACAAAATGTTACAAAGTTAAATGAGAAAGATTATGAATTGTTAAGGTATTTGAAACAATTATAATATTTGAAATTTATCAATAATAAGCATCAACTTATTATTTCCACTAAATTTTAGAATTTTGGCAAGAATGCTTAGTCAGTCTAATGATAATGTAGTTCTTGCAATCGCTGCACATGATTTGGGACAATATGTAAAATATTATCCTAGCGGGAAAAAGTATGGTTGTTTTTTTTTTTTTGAATTATTGTATAAGTTTTTTTAACTTTTTTATCTACTGAAATGTATACAGGTTTTTACAAGAAATTGGTGCTAAACAAAGAATAATGGAACTCATGACACATGATGATACAGAAGTTCGTTATAGAGCATTGATAGCGGTTCAAAAATATATGACACATGCATGGTAAGTGATTCAATCAGAATTGTTAATATTTAATGTGTTTTTATCGAGACATAAATAATAATAATATATATATATATATATTCATTAATAGGGTTTAATGTGATTGGGACTTTTTGTTGCATTTCATTATTAAATTATTATTTAGATCATTTTGCAATTTCTTTTGTTTGGCTCATTAAGATATTTTGTTATAGCAAATTTTTTTTTTTTATTTGCATTATATAGAATAATTTATTTAAATATATTATCTTGTGATCTTATAATAATTATTATGTGTAATATATAATAATTTATTTCTTTAAAACATAATAATAAATAATATTAAAAGTATGAAGAAATAATTTGTTGGATAAAATGTTTAATTTCTGAATCACTTTGACTATACAACAAATTTAATAAAATCATAATTCTTATAATTTTTTAACATTTCGTTATTGATTGTCCTTTTTAATTCCTTTATTAAAATATTATAAATATTAGTAAATTTAATGTTGATTTTTAATTATATTAAATATAATAATAATAATAATAATTCTCATTATTACCTTATTGTTTGACATAAGCAATCTATTTTTAGTCTAATTAAACTCAATGTGATTATAAGTATTAATATAGTAAAAATATAACACAGAAGCAAATTAAATTATGTATATAGCTATATATATATATATTTATTAAAAAAATAAAATAAAATAAAAAATAATAATAAACTAATAAAAAAAAAAATAAATAAATAAAAAATGCTTTACCTAATACTCCCTTCCACAAAAAGGTTAAAATATTAGCTCGAAAAAGACTCTTTGCAATCGCATTTAATAAATAAATAACGGGCTATATTTCTATTAGTTAATTATAATACTTTACCTAAGGTTCGATACTCAGTATCGAACGTGATATAAATATGTGACTCTGTTAATTTAGATAATAATGCATAATATGAGTAATGACATCCTCGGATCTTTCAACTTTACAGTCCTTCTCCAATGATATAAGGCAGAGTTAACTGTATTAATAATTTGTTTGCCGATAAAATATTTGAGCAAACAATTATCTGATCCTTTGATGGTAATTGCAAATGAGAATATAATGTAATCATCACAAAAAATAATCAGGTACTGTCCTTTTTGTTGGTGCACCGCGAATTTCCTAATAAAAATTTTAAAATTTAAAATTTAAAAAATATGCCAAATCCCTAAAATTATATTACAAATAAAATAACATACCTGCGCTGCTGCCTCGAATATTTTATAATTTTTATTTAATTGATCATCTAACTCGAGAATCGCTGCTACATTCCCACACCTATTTATATTTATATATAGTAAATAAAATAAGTGACAAATTTTTTATATAACCTAAATAACTAACCTATAACAATAATTTGGCGCGGACCATACAGTAACTATTGTATCATTAAACATCAATTTATAACCCTCCATTACTAATTGATGGGCACGTGCAATTAATTCTAAATTGTTAGTTTGCAAAAACTGTAAACGATGGGAGTAAGTAAAATGATAATTTAATATTTAGATTGTATATTATGAGATATCCTTACCACATTAACAACATCACCACCAAATAAATAACCTGCTCCTCGAGGACTAAAACCCCAACCTTCAATTTCTGAATTTATAAATAAATTCAGTATATACAATTTACATAATAAAAAAATTATAGTTTAATCTTATTACCATCTGGATCAGACCAAAGCAGGTCACACATTGCTCCATCATGTGGAACTTCCTGCTTCCTGTCAATCATGCGAATCTATAATTTGAAAAAAAGAATTTATCAATATCTACTATTCTATCCTATTTTATTTTTTTAAAACGATATTAGATTTAATGACCTGATCCACTGCGGTGATGGATGGTGATAAACCACCATGTACACAAAATATCTTATCTTCAATAATTGCTGATAAACTCATGTAATCGAAAATCTCACAGCAATGCCGCCATACATTGATTGAGCCATATTTTCGAAGACATTCATCATAAAATCCGTATACTTGAGTGATCTGTCGTGATTCATGATTACCACGTATCAATGTAATTCTATCTGGATATCTCACCTAGTTCCAAAAAAATGCTCTATCTTAGCATAAGATTTGAATAAATTTTTAAGAAAATAACTCCACAAACCTTAAGTGCTAGAAGTAATAGAAATGTCTCTACACTGTAAAAACCACGATCTACAAAATCACCTAAACCACCAAATAATAGAAATTAACATCAATGGTTCAAATATCAAGTGCAATTAAATATAAATATATATATATTATATATATTTACCCAAGAAAAGATAATTTGTATCTGGACAATTTCCTCCAACTTTAAACAATTCCTTTAAGTCAAAAAACTGTCCATGTATATCGCCACATATCTAAAACAATTAATTAAAAACTGTTAAATGAGGAATAATCGTAAGGTGACCACCGATTTCAACATACTGTAACAGGTGCATCAACTCGTTGTACGTTACTTTCTTCTATTAGAACTTCTTTTGCTTTTCGACAAAGTTCTCTGACTTCAAGTTCTGAGATGAGTTCACAGTTTCTTAATTTTTCGATTTGCCTAATAAATAAGAAATTCTGATCGGATTATTTAAATGAAGTTTAGCAATTCAAAAAAAAAAAATACACTTTCTAACCTATCAAGATCACTTTGTCCCATAGCAAGATCGTGTTCTTTTTCCTTGAGCAGTATAGTTGAAATCGGCAGTAAAAGTCTCGACAAATAAGTTTTGATAGAAAAGTTCTAATTGAAGTATTATTTTGTTCAATCCAGAAAAAATTGTTATTGTATTGTTTGTGCATTGATTGTACCACCAAGTTTAATATTAATAAAGCTAATAATTTATTTACAAATAAAATTGCTAAGAATTTAACAAGTAATCTAAATATCAATTATAAAAAAGATTAAGATTGCTAGATGTTTAGCCAATCATCTAAATGGTAAAGGCGAATTCCAGAAAAAGGTATTAAAGCTTATAAAAATGGCAAAACTATATTAAAACCCTTAGTAAAAAATTGGCAAAACTAAAGGTTTAGATATTTAACCAAATCCTTAAACACCTTAAATAAAATTTAAAAGGGTTAATAATCTTTATTAAAAAATGTTTTAAGTATAAATTTATATAAGTTAGAAAATTAATAAAAAGATTTATATTATTAGAATTTGATTAGTTTATTTTATAATAATAATATATATAATTTAAATATTTGATTTAAATTAATTAATTAATAGAATAAAAAGGTAAAATCTATATATATAAATATAAAATTAAAATTATAACAAGAATAAAATAAGAAATTTTTTAAATTTATTAAAATTAAATATTTATAAAATAAATTAATATGGTTTTTATTTTTGCCTTTTACTTTATAAAAGATTTATTAAATTTTTAGATTTTATTTCTACTTTAATAAATTATTATTTAATAAATATGGTTTAATAAAAAAAATTAATAAATTAAAGAAAAGATATAAAGATAAATACAAATATATTTTATATAAAAAGATATTAACAAATATTAGTTCAACTTTAAATAAAATTTATAATTAAAAATAATTTCTAATTAAAGTATTAATAAAATAATATTAACTTAATAATTATAAATATACCTTAAAAAAATAATATTTCAGTTAAACCTCTATGTAATGATATAGCTGTTTAGAAAAAAAATATCAGTATATATGTAACAATATTATTATATTATACTGATCAATATCGATATAAAATAATAAGCCAATCAGATTTCAATAATAAATATCTTAAGAATAGCAATTTTAAAGTAATATTATTTAATAGGATTCTGTAATTCGATTTAATATTTGAATAAAATCAAATCAAAAACAATTTCATATTTATATTTGATTTGATTTGATCAAATTTAAATTAAAAAATGATTTATTTGATCAAATTCAAATTAATATTTGATTTGATTTGATCAAATTCAAATCAAGTATTCAAATATTTGATTTGATTCAAATTAATAGTAAAATCATCTCCAAAGCTTCAAAAGTAGCTCTTACTAAAAACTATAGTAAAAAACACCTCTGTGGCTTTAGAAATGCCTTTTTTTTACTAAGAAAACTATAGCAAAAATGTCTCTATAGCTTTAAAAATGCTTTTTTTACTAAAAAAACTATAGTAAAAAGCAAAATCACAGCTTCAGAAATGTCTTTTTTACTAAAAAAAAAATAGTAAAAAACATTTTCATAATTTTAAAAATATTATTTTACTAAGAAAATATAGTAATAAATTGAAGCATTTCCAGTAAAATCATATTACAGATCATATAATTTACTATGTCTCATGACTTGATTTTATTGAAAACGTTTCCAAATTCTTTTGCTGCTTCAGAGACGTTATCTTATTAAAAACAGAGTAAAAAATGACTCTGCAGCTTCAGAAATGCTATTTTACTAAAAAAATATAGTAAAAAATGCCTTTGCAGCTTTTTACTAAGAAATATAATAAAAAAGTAACATTTTTTTGCTAATAAAATGATTACGAAGTTGAAATAGCAGTTATTACTAAGTTTTCTTAGTAAAACTGAATTTGCAATAGCAATTATTACTAAGTCTTCTTATTAAAACTAAAGTCACAATGATGGTTATTAAAGTCTTTTTAGTAAAACCAAAGCTGCAATACTGATTACTAAGTCTTCTTAGTAAAAGTGAAGCTGTAATAGCAGTTATTACTAAGTTTTTTTAGTAAAACTGAAGCCGCGATAGTGGTTATTATTAAGTTTTCTTAGTAAAACTGAAGCTGCAACAATAGTTATTACTAGGGTTCCTCAAAATCAAATCAAATCAAATATTTAAGCAATTTGAATTTGATTTGATTTTTTCAAATCAAATCA
>CAMKVN010003444.1:0-10487 GCA_946474995.1 Funneliformis geosporum
AGTTTTAAAGTCTTTAATAAATAAACTGTTTAGTACAGACGCGCCGACAGAGGCAGTACTATAATTTTGTTTGTTAAACATTTATTCTACGCGAATTATTATATTTTTCCTTAACCTTATAAATCATAATTAAGTTCTCTATCTTCTCTACAAAGGAAACCTTCTGCACACGTAAAACATAACGCTTACTTAAGTTGAGCGTTTTAAAGAACTGGCGTAACAATATTTGAAATCTAGAAAAAATCTTTTTTACAAAAATGAAAGTAAATATTATGTGTGATCAGTTTTCTAGTCCCATTCGATTTTATAATTAACCATATTTTCTCATGGAATGAGGATCAAGTAGCCAAGCTAAGTTGTACATCATTATACTAGAACTATGTTGAATGTTATGGAGGGAATAATGAAAAGTCATTTTCTAACAACATCCTTTGGCAAAAAATTCTCACAGATTAATATTGAACGCAAAAGAGAAAGTAGTGGAAAAAAGAAATGGCAGTATATTCTTGATCACCCTAAAATTATAGCTAAGTTTCGTAAATCTGGCCTAGGTAATATCAAAGAATTTTATGAAAATACATCTTAATTTGACTTACCCGAAAATGAGATAGCAAACATACCTATATTCAATATACCAGAAATTATTTCCCAAAAAATAATCCTGTCTCTTCTAGAAAAGAGTATAGCTCTATCTAAAACTAGTAAAGATAAGAAGGCAGATAAACAGGACAAATTGGCCTAAGACCTTTTGATTATATGGTGGAAGATACCTGTGCTTCAGTCAACTTAACATTTGGAACATCTGGTATATCTGTGACTTCTAAAATACCTGAGCCAGTAATTGATGAACCTGGAACTAGCAAGCTTCCCAATTTCAAGTCTATCAGTAAAGTCGTGAATATGCCTTCTAAAGAAACAATGCCTCCTAAAGAGATTCTAACCAATTTCCCAAAGCCTATTAATCAAGTATCATCTGCTATTCTCCTAATCAGAGCTCAGCATGAAGAGCGTCTTAGGAAAAAGGCAGTCAAACTTGGTAAGGATCCAGATGTTTTCATAATCATCACTGAAAAAGACAGTCTCGATTCTATCACATTTTGGGATAGGATAGAAACTGATGCTCGAATATATGGTTATGCAGAAGAGATGGAAGAAAATCCCAAAGAATATATAGATATAAAAGTACAGGAAAGATTGAAAAATCTGTTGTAGTCTTGAGAATAAAGAAGTTACATTCTTCTAGCTTGATACTGACGAGAAATAGAAAAAAACAGTAAGCATATTCCAAAATACAACTAGGTAATATAAAATTCTGAATTATTATTTTTTTGTTCATTTATCCTATCTACCCACAATTTTCAAATCAATGTAAATCTCTCCAGGTCAAGCAGATGATCTCAAAAAAAACCCATATAATTTATATCATTATTTTTCACTTCTTTAACCTTTTCAAGAGCCATCTCTGGTATTTTCCCTTTCTGAAGAAGCATAGTTCTGAGGAAATTTTTTGAATTAAACTTTTTTATACGTAATATAAAATTAGTACTTTTTAATATTCTTAACTATAGTGTCATAAAAACAATATGGCAAAAGTAGCTACAGATTTCATGAAATGTCATAAATGGACGTTTGAAACTCCATCATCTGAACTAGCTCAATATACAAAGAAAATTAGTAAAAGTTTGAAGGATGATCACAAGGTAAGATCTAATGCCAAAATGCGTTTTCAACAATTAGAGCTTACTAAGAAATAAGTAGAAGTTCTCATTCCTATCTGACCTTCTGGAAAGTATGAAGAAGGCAGGGATACTGTTAATAAATTTGCTTAAGAAATTATGAAAAATGATAATCTGTCTGAGAAAATAAACCAAATTTCATATGATTTAGGTAGTTTCGCACCTAATCTAGTTACAGGAGATTCACAGTTTACTTTATTGTAAAAAAAGTTATAGGATTGTAAAGCTGATCATCTCAAAAAAGAAGTGACCAAAATTTCTCATATTACTATTGAATCAAATAAAATTTAGGTATGATAGCTTGTACTTGACAAATTTGAAGGTATCGATTGGCCTGAATAATTCTTCTTAGAACCAGTTCAGAAAAGACTCAAGGAATGTGATTTCTCTTTATTACCTTCTAAGGAAGATCTGGTTGATGTAATCATAATATTAAGTATGCGACCGGCAAATGTGGCAATTCTTTATATTGATAAATATGAAGTATCAGATGAAATCTGATATGACCCTAAATATTTCTGATATTATACTAGCTACTTTAAAACTAAAATAGAAATAGGAGTAGGGGAACCTCAGCCTTTCCTCTCAATGAAAAAGGATCCAATACAAGCAAAGGAGTTTTTTGCTTGGTTTCAGAAAGCAATACCAGAAAAATTCACCTTCTTACGAAAAACAAAAGTGGTATAGTTAATGTAAATCCAATTAATCTTACTTTAGCTCAACATGGGATTACTTTAAATAAATTGAGGAAGATAGGTGCTAGCAGAATTCATGGAGTTAGGAACGATTCTTATTGCTAATATATACAAAAGTTAGCATGCAGACAAGTAGTAGGTTAGTAAAAAGATACAGCGTAATAAACAACCCACCTTGCAATTGTTTGAAGGAATCCCAAAAAAATCAAATAAAAATAAAAAAAATAGATTAATCCTGATAATGATTTGTATATATCTGTCTAATCAGACAGAGACATTTAAGATTTTTGATGAAAACTAATCATATACTGTATATGGATTAAAAGATTGGAATATCATTTATTAATTTTATTTTTTCGCTTAAGACAAGATCTAATATATAGAAAATATCATGAAAATGGTAATTGAACAAAAACATTCATTTAATAGTATACCTAGTGAGCAAGAAGTTATCAAATATACAGAAAAATTAGCCAAGTTATTTAAGCTAGACAAACAAAATGCATATATATATAGTGTGTTTTCCAGTAAAAATATGGTACTAAAGAAATAATTAGAAAATTATCATACCTAATATAATACTTTAGAAAGGAGGATAAAAAGGTTGGAAAAAGATGTAGGATCCTTTAAAATTGAATTAAAAGATTTAGACAAATGTGAATAGGAAAATTATGGTCGACTTAATATAAGAAATAGCTTTCTCATCAAAGATCAAAAAATATAAGGATTCCTCCTATTCATCTGAGTCTTCTGAAGAATCTGATTTGATTAAGATAATTGAGGTAAGAGAAAAAAAGGCTATTACTCATAAGCAATGAAAGAAGGTGCGACTCAGGCGTGTTAAGCAGTTAGTATTTTAAAGTGATGAACCAGACACTTTGCATATTTTCTGATCAAAGATATTAAGTTTAATAGATAAATAATCAAAATGGAAAGTGACCAAAAATATTTGACATTCTTAACCAATATTCACTCAAGTCTACTTTGCCTGAGACTAGTTCATCTGAATCAAGCTCATCTGAGACTAGTTCATCTAAATTAGTTTGTCATCTAAGAGTAGTTTATCTGAGTCTAATTTATCTGAATCAATTACATCTGAGACTAGTTTACCTGAGACTAGCTCATCTCAATCCAGTTCGTTCGATTCTGATATTAATAAAATAGTAAATATGGTTAAGCATCAAAGGATTTGAAAGCATCTAGCTCAAAGAAAAATTCAGAAGAAAATGTATATAACAAAAATAAGGCTATTAACTATCTGATAAATACCAGATCACAGTAATAAAGGTTGGTCCCTTTAGGACTGGTTTATTTTTTATATTTGGATATTATATGCTATAATAAAAATGGTTCTTATAAATTGCTCAGTTGAAGAAACTGGCTTTACTCAAGTAATACTCGATGCAGACGCTAATATAAGTTATGTTAGTGAAAAATGTATTGATAAAATGAGAATGGTATATGAAAAAGATGATATCAATTATAGAGTAAATGGGATTTATTCTACATTAGGAAAGGTTAATTTATGTTTTACCTTTAATAATGGCAAGAAGTATAAAAGCATACCTACTGAATTTATAGTTGTCGGATCAGATTAGGCAGATCATTTTCCTGATTTAATCTTAAAAATGTCATGGTTACGAGAAAATGGTGCAACTTTAGATATATATAGTTCAAAACTATTATTAGACAATAATTTTGCGATCCTATTTGAAGAAGTAAATTATATTTTGACATTATCTAATAGTCAGATTTGAGCAATGACTGATTTTCCCAACCCAAATGATAGCCTAAAGCAGTGATCATCTGCTCAGAAGATTTTTTCTGATTGAAAGATATTCTAATCATATAAAAATACATACAGTTAATTTACTAGAATAACTTCTGCCTAAACTAATACTATTTATTCTAAAGTATCTTTCAGAATGGAACCTAAAAAATTCTCGCAATATAAATAATATATAGGAAAGAGAAACAAATCATATATTGTTCGAAAGAATGAAATTTCAAATGTGAAGATTGTCTCAAAGTAATTATACAGTAAAGGAATTTTATTCAAAATTGAAAGAGATTAATTTAAACAAAGACTATCCAGAATGGCTTCTTAAAAATCTATTCCTCAAAGGATTATCACCTGAGAATATGTTTAAAATTCTTATAGATAGTTTACAAGCGCTTGTGTTAGATGAGATAGTAGAAAGACTTAGTCTTCTCCCTTAAAGCATGACTTCTACAGGAGAAAAATGGGGGTCGCATAATTTTATTTTTTGTTTAAAGATACAGATATATTATTTATAATACATATAAGTGTTTTAATATAGCAGAAGTATTAGAACAGATTTTATATTTCTTAGCGATAGATAAATCCTTCTATCCCACTTTATATATTTCTTTATTGGAATAGAGATGCAGTGCTTCTATTCTATGGAAACACGTTGAGCTAAATAGTGTGGATAATCAAATTCAATTAAAAATATTTTTAAAAATAGTATATAGGGAAAGACGTAAACTAATTTATAGCTTAAAATTAACCCATCTTAAAATATCAGACTACTGGCTTTCAAATAGAAAATCAAAAGTATTATATGCAGGTTTCAAAATATAATTCATTTAGATTTTGAAGGAAGTATGGAGTCTGAGTCTGTTGGGAAAGTTTTAAAGCTAATAGTAGAATCATACTTAAATTTGAAGTATCTTAATATATCTGCTTTATGTAATGCATTTCGATCAAAAAATGATAAAGTCTAACTGCAATCACAGATTCATGTCATAAATTAGAATATCTAAATATTTCTAATCACAAAAAGTTTTCTGAAATATCAATTTATAAGGTTATTCATTTTTGTTCAAGACTCTGATAACTTAATATTAGCTATTGTGAAATTACTGATATAACTATCGAAGAAATTGTTAAATCATGTCTTAATTTAAAATATCTAAATCTGAGAGAGTGTTTTAAAATTAGTAAAGAAGTCATAGATCAGCTAAATTCAAATACCTATATTGAGAATTTTCAGGATCAGAATAATATTCGAGCTGAGATAAGGTGAATGATAGAGCTAATATTAACACAGCCTCCAGTTGTTAATATTAAAACTTGGTTTCACCAGGCATTCTGACAACCTAATTTCAAAATATCTATGATAGTTGACTCTGGTGTTCTGGTGTTGATCACCCCATTATAGCTATAAACAGACAAATACTGACTCAAAGTATCATTTCCACCTTAATGTCGAGATCTGTTGATAGATTACCTGATGATCAAGCCAGATGGTAAAACTCTACTGATCTAACTAGTCCAGAGCAGTGATTATTGGCTCAAAAGATTTTTTCTGAGCCACAGATTGTGCAACAAAAATATGCAGATCACAGGACCAATTCATGTGACATATATAATAATTTTCTTATATATCAAAAAGAAGCTATGCATGTTAACTAAAGATGGAGTTGTAATTAATTTTAAAATTTTTAACTAGTTGTAACTTAAGTTGCAACTTATTAAGTTGCAACTATTTATACATTTTTATATTAAAATAAATTTTGCAAGGAGTTGCAACTTACCAAGTTGCAACTTCTTAATTACAGTACTATCTTTAATGTTAATCAGTACTTTATTTTTTTATTAAGTATAGCAGATCTATTAGCAAAATATCAAATAATGAGATAGATGCTGAGACAGAAGAGTATTATAATGTATTTATCAAAGAATATGGATCGAGATATGAATAGGATAATGAAGGGATTTCTGAATATACATCAGAGTGGAAAGACTGGGAAGATTTTTTTTTGCGAAATCAAAATATATTGGAAGACAAAAGCAATTAGGCATTGGAGAAATAAAATACTTAAGAAATTTGTGTATAGTTTACCTAGCGTAAGAAATCCAGCATTATTATTCCATATATTCATACAATCTAATGCTTTTCACCTCTCACAAATTTTAAGCCTAATAGAATTACTATGTGATTCTGAGGAACTTCGATAGGAATTATGGCTATATAGTATTGATACAAATGAGATTAAAATTTCTCTTGATAAAATCCGTAAATAAAGTCATAGGTTTTCTGAAAATTCGAAATAACCAAAATGTTTTACTGATTTTAAAAATCTCCGAATCATATAAAATGTATACAGTTAATTTACTTGATCAGTTTACGCTAGAACTAATACCATTTATTCTAAAAAATCTGTTGATACAGGATCTTAAAAAATGTTGTACCATAAATAATATATGGAAAAATAAAATGCTTTGAGAAATTCGTAAAAGATTAATAATGAATTGTATATTTATTCGAGTTAACATAACTATTAAAGCACTTATTGATTCCAAATCCTTCTATGATAGCATTTGTAAGGCACTTGCCAAAAAAATGGATTTATATATTTCTAGAGAATATGGGTCAAGATATCCTGCAGTAAGAGATTTAGGCTAGTGATGTACATTTTCGATGTCCCAAACATTTTAAGACTGTCTCACACTATGTTTCAAAATGTTTCATATTAAGTCTCAATATTTTCAATGTCCCAGGCCATGTCCTAAAAATGTCCTATAATAACACTGACCTAGGCATTAGTGCAACAAATGCTAACAAGAAAATGATGAGAAGGGGATGGGTTGATAGAGAAGAAATTTCAGTTGCTTTGCCAAATATCTTTGATAAGATAGTACCCTCTTCATATATAGGTATAGCAAATTTTGTAATTGTAAACAAGCCTGAATATGATTTAGTTTTAGGTAATATTTGGCTAGTAGAATTGGAACATAATATTGATGAACGGGATGCAAGATATTGTGAAAAAAATGAAGAGAAAAGACTTTATTATCTAAGAAATGAGATTAAAATATTACCTTTTTTGTTATATATATTCTATGAATTATTATTCCCTAATTTTACCGCAAATAGTTCAGATGGGAAATCATAATAACCAAATTTTTCAAATATCATAAAGTTATAAGAAATCTTGATCTAAGTGAATATTATGATTCAGAATATACTAAAATAAAGCCATCTAGCTCTGAGACTGAATCAAAAAATAAAGATAGTTATAATAATAATATAACTCCTCCAATGATTATACTATAACTAGTCTAGAACAGTAATCACTAGCTTAGAAGAATTTACTGAACTATGCACAGTGTCTTTTTTTTTTAAACGAATGAGAAAAAATGAAATTTAAAAAAAATTTCAATAAGCAGAAGTTAGAATCGATCCCAAAATTCTTAACCAGTCAACCAAAATTTCTCTTTTTTTCTTGACAAAATCCGTGAATCAAGTTCACATGTTTTCTGAAAATTTGAAATAACTGGAATGTTTTTATCGATTTTGAATACTAATATTTGATATTACACAGACATGCAAACTGAAATAGATCTATTAAAACAATATATTACCAAGCTTGAGGCTGAGCTCAAGACCAAGAACATTGAGTATGTCAAACTTAAGGCTAAGATTACTGATCTTGAGGTTGAGAACATCGAATATGTTAGACTTAAGGCTAAGATTGCTGAACTTGAAGCTGAGAATGCCAAACTTGAAACCAAGTATGCTAAGTATATCAGATTTAAGGCTAAAATGCCGAGCATGAAACTGAGATAGAAGAATATACAAAGAAATTAGAATCTAAAAAAAATCGCAAATTTTAGATCAGATGCATCCAGATAGTTAAGAAAATTCTTAATAAAAAACCTATTATCAAATATCATTCTCCTTTCTTGAACGGATTAGAGCTTGATGATTTCTTTCAAAAATATTGAATTACATTAGAGGTACAAGGGGCTCAGCATCAATTTCATAGTATAAAGATATTAAAAAACTCGAAGACATCATTAATCATGATCGGCAAAAATGATGCATATATCAAGATAATGGAATTTTCCTCCTTGAAGTATAGTATGACAAAAAACCTGAAATCATTATTCAAGAAAGGATATAAAAAATTAAGGAGATTGTTTGTCTGGCATCCAAAAGTTTTGATCTTCTATAATTAATAACCTTATATTAATTCACTTTATTTCGTGTATTTACATGCTAGTAAATTTCAAATTAACGATCATCTGAAATAATCATGTGAAAAAAATCTTACCTGATGAATGTAGTAACATTTTAACATAAATCAAAAGTACCAGCGATATAGTCAATAATCATATACTGTATATTTAAGTATAGAAAATTTAGCAAAATACTTTTCGGCTGTCATGTATTACAGTTACAAGCTAAATCATATAATTTATTTACTACGTTAATAAAGAATTCAGCTGAAAAGGCTATAAATTGTATCAAGAATATTTTTCGTGAGATATAAAGATGTATGGTGAATAAATAAAGTGAGACCTAAGTAATTGCATGTAATTTATTCTCAAAATTTCCCGCATATTTTCAAAATTTACAACAAAGAAGATCTCCTTATTGATCTTTATATATGGGTAGCGTCAAAGTTTTTATTATGAATCCATTGATCAGATTTTCGTGATGTGATCATATTAACGTAATCTTCCCTAAAAGTGTATTTCAAAATCAATTCTGCAAATTATATAAAAAGGTGATGATGTCCCAGTAGCATAATGAACATTCGTTATATCACGAGGTGATAAAATCAATCTTTTTTATATTGTGTAACATTTGATGTCAATCAATTTAAAGTAATAAAAAAAGATACAATATTTTTAAAAACTAATTTATCATTACGCAATTTTTTTTCATTAATATGTTGTTCGTTCCTTTCTTTACATTTGAGTAAAAAAAGATCAGGAAGATTTTCACAATAGCGAAACTTAGATGAGAGCTAAAGTTTTAAGGTTTTATTAATTAATATATATATAGTATATTTTACCAAGTTTTTATAAATTCTAAAGCATTTTTAAAGTCTACCAATATTTTTTCTTCTATTATTTCTTCTTCTTCTTCTTCTTCTTTATTTTCATTATCTAATATTTCATCATCTAATAAGCTATTATTAATATTATCATCTCTTTTTAATCTTTTTATATAGGATTTTACATTAAATACAACACTCTTTTTATAGAATTCTAAACAATAATTACACTTATTATTTCATTCTACATAACATTTGTAATGAAAAGTATGTTTACATATCAATATTGTATCTTCTTCTTTATTTAAACATTTAAATTTTTGATTACAATAATCACAAATATTATTAGATAGTGATTTAGATGTATAATACCTTGCAGGTAAGCATTTTAATTTTACTTTTTGATTTAATGTTACCAAATAATATTCATTCTTATTAATTTTCTTACTTTTTTCCAAATTTTTAAAGATTTGATGAAAGTAGTTAATTAAGAATATACTTGTTTTATATTTTAAATAATCTATAGTAGATTCTTTATAAGGATAATTTTTAAATGTTCTAAAGGTATTAAAAAATGTTTGATCATATGATTCTAATACTTTTGCTTAAGAAATTATAGCATTTGAAGAATATTGAGGACTTGTATTTCTTTTAATTTTACTATGCCAATTTTTAACATAATAATTATTAAAATTGACAAAATAATTTTGAATTGCTTCAAAAAATGGATAATTATTATCTTTCCAATAAAAAATATCTGAAAGAAAAGCTAATAGAATTTTGTTATAATTTTTTCTTTCTCATTTTAAAGCAAATGTCTATAATCTAAAAATTGTACTTATATATTGGTCATAAGATCCAGATCGAAATATAATACTATAGATATCTAAAGCTGCAGGTGTTAAATTATCTAATATATCTATTAATGTTTGATATTCAATATCTTTATAAAGTGGTCCAAATTTTTGAAATATTTCTATAGCAATTTCAATCCATACTAAATTTGTTAATTCTAAAAGTAAATTAATTCTCCAATGTTTGGGTTTTTTTGCTAATATTTTATTTTTACCAAAAACTGATTGATATAATTTTTCAAAAAAATCTCAATAAATTAATATTATATCTTCTCTCATATTTAGTGATACATGTAATAGTCCAAGAATTGAAATAAAGTTATTAATAATATTAGAAATTTTGGTTGAAATTTTTTGTCTTTTTTTTTGTTTATTAAGTAAAGTTATTG
>CAMKVN010003445.1:0-10487 GCA_946474995.1 Funneliformis geosporum
ATATATTTTATTAAAAAAAATATTTTTGACAAATTTCATAAATCCAAAAAAAAAAATTTTTGCGAAAGAAAAATTGATCAATCATTTTATTTTTACAAGTATACGCTATATATAGTACCCTCCCCCGATCACAGTACCCCCCTAGTATAGTACCCTGCAATATTTAGTAGAATGTAAAATACCCCGGGTACTATATAGAATGCTTTACGGTAAATGCTTTAGTCCATTAATTTTTTCACTTTTTCCTATTTCTAAAGAACTGCCTGTAAAATCATCTAATAATTTTTGACCTGAAGAATTTGAGAGTTTTCTTTTATTATTTTTATTATTGAATCCATTGTTATCAGTATTACGTAAAAGTATTTTAGTAAGATATTCACGAATAACTTTATTTGGTGCTATAGAACAATGATCTATACTCCAAATTTTTATCACAATAATTACACTTTGCTTTGTATTTGCCTTTTACTTTTCATCACCACGTGTAAAATGACTTTACACTGATCCTAATGGTCTTTTTTTAATGTTTTTGTAATATATGAAATTTTATTTTTATAAAAAAATTATTCAAAATTAAACAACGATGAATGATAAAAAAGAGATGATTAGTGTTTAATGAATATCAAATAAATTTATATGAAATGTTATCATATTAATTATTTTTTTTATTTATTTACTATAAATATATGCAAACAGTTGATTACTCTTTTATTTATTATATAAAAAAAAAATACAATTATAATAAAAATACAATTATAACCACTTTTTGTAGATACTGAAAGTCTACTTCAGAATTCTGAAATAAATCAAAAGTTAGTATTTTAATTATTTTTTTCTAAATAATTAAATTAAAAAAAATTAATACTTGTATACTTACTTCTCTTTGTAAGTTCTGGATTCTGGAATTCTGGATAAAATGAATCGGATGTAAGTAAGGTTAGTATTTCAATTATTTTTTTCTAAATAATAAAATTAAAATTTTTTAATACCTCTTTGTAGATTGCCGAAGTTCAGATTCTGCCACTCTGAAATTCTGGAATAAAAAGAAGGTTAGTATTTAAATTTTTTTTAAATAATTAAATTAATAAAATTAATTCTTACATTTATCTCTTTTTATAGGTTGCTGAAGCCTTCTGAATCTTAAAATCCAGGATTAAATGAATCAGATGTAAGTACTGTTTTTAAAAATATTTAAAAAAAAACTAATAATAAATTTTACCTCTTTTTGTAGATGCCTGAAAAACTCACTCCAAAATCCTGGAATAAATTAAAGGTTAGTATTTTTATTATTTTTTTTTTAAAATAATTAAATTAAATAAAAATACTTCTTTGTAGGTTGTCGAAGCTTTTAGAATCCTGAAAACCTGATTGAATGAGAATCAGAGATAAGTAATATTTTTTCTTTTTAAAAATATTATAAAAAATTAACCTTTTACTTACCTCTCTCTTTGTAGTTGTCGAAGCCTTTCAGATGCCTGGAATGGGATAAATAGTTTATAATTTAGATGGGTTTTTAAATAATCTTTCATCTAAATAAAATAAAGGTTTTGTTTTATTTTTTCTACAAAAAACAACAAATTTCTCAAAAAAAAATTTTATTTAAATTGATAAACACAGATGATTGATTATGATTAGTCTGAAGTTTTAACAAAGTTTAAACGTTTTGACGCCTATTTAAACCCGCCAAAACCTGTCAAAATGTTTAGACTTTCAACAGTTTTAGTTTTGACTTTTAACATTAGCTTATTATGATTTCATCCTGCAACTATATAGTCACAACAAATATTGCAAAATTCACCCTGAGTTGTCGATTAAATTAACTGAATCTGATCTCAACTTAAGTTCAAAATATTAAATCATTTTTTGCCTTTTTTGGCAATATCACACGATGTATTATGATAACAAAAATCTTTGGCAACAGACCAGAATAATCTATGAAAAAGGTACAGATATGATACAATTGAACAATATATATGGATATTTCATGCTCAAAGATATAGTTTGGGTCTATCATTGCATCTTGCTTAATGATATTATTAAAGAAAATCTAAATACTCTCTAAATTGACTTACCTTCCTATCAACACTAATGATTATCAGCTAATTCCTATTGGATGAGTTGTCAAAGCCATGACCTTTATTATTTCAAAATCGAAAGTCAACTACAGGAATCTACAATATATAGTATTTAATTTCAAAAATCAAGATGATCTAAAAGCTTTATAAAATGAAAATACCATTTATCTCGACTGTAAGAGACTCATATAAACTGAATCCAAAAGTAAATTCTGTTTCATTTATTCTGTACTAGACCACCGTTCAAATAATTGCAGAAAAGCACATTGAAATCCAAAGGATCGTTAAACACAAAATCTCTACCAATGATATCAGCCTGTCTAATTTAGAAACTATATTATGCTTTCTAAACCTGTCTCTAAATTAATCACCTTTGCTCACGTGACTGGTGATAAGGGCAAGGCAAATAAAAAGAATGCTAAACTAATACTTTCTAAAATCTTACCAAAACCCAATAACCAATCTAATAATGATCAAACCTTTAAAGATAATTCATTAGATGCAAACATACATACACATGATAACTATACTGATGAATCTGAATTCTTATACCTAACGCTAAAAGGATACAAACATCGTAAAGTAAACTCACATAACCAGATAAATTAGACTAATTAATTAGATGTACTTACTGGTCAACTTAGTCAGCTGTATGATAATCTTAATTTCATTAATGATAGGGTTAATTCTATGGAAGCACTTTTAAACGTTTATTATATCAAACAAAAATTATTACTGATGAATGGACACATTGGTATGAGTCTTTGAAACACATTGATCCTTTTATATATGACGATTTTATGACAATACCAAATGAGAACGAATGAAACAGCATTATTAATATATTCTTTAACAATAAAACTTCTAGACCTTTCAAAATATCGAATGAAATGTTAAGAAACTTAGAATCTGATACAAAAAAATTTTTTGAACCTTTATTTGTGAATGTTTAGTCTTCTATCTTTTACTAGATACTTGAAATGTAACTTTTGTGTATCCAGTTCTGGAGCTTAAGCCCTAGAAATATGACTTTAATAACATCAGACCTATTACACTATTGAAATGCCCAAAAAAGACGCTTATAAACTTATCAATAATAAACTGTTAAATACTTTATTTAAATATCAAGCTCTATAAGATTACAACTTTACTGGACTTTTACATCATTCAACTAAAGATCCAAATATTTAACTAAAGACCAAATATATATTTTAGATCATATAAAAAAAGATGCGTAATTTTATCTTAATCACCTTTAGATTCTGTTTCAAGACATGTCAAAGGCTTATGACAGGATCAACTTAGGAATGCTTTATAAGACACTTCTAAAACTAAAATTACTTACCAATTTTATTGAGCTAATATCATTTTTGTTTATTTTTCACTTTAATTAAGTTCTAATAGCACATGGCATTTTATCAAAATACCTTGTTCTTTCAAGTATCAATCAAAATAAGATTATTTCATTTATTTTTTAGTGTATTTACTTTGACCTGCTCTTGTATCAAGTTTAAAACACCAATCTTAGATATCATCCTCAAGTAAACATACTATTTTAACATTTTTCTGTTTCTTCTTATCACCACACCAACATTCATATTCCTGCTATATGAACAATAATCTTTGGATCAGTCAATCTAAGAAGTCTTTAAATAAATTAATAGAAATTGCCAATGAATTTTATACACTTAATTCTGTTAAAGTCAACTGGCCCAAATCTACTCTCCTGATTACCTTCAAAAATCATAATACTGTTCACTTCCAACTTTCCTCTTCACCAATCAATCTTATATTAGCTAAATTCAATTCTTCAACTAAATATCTAGGAATTTGGATTTTCATGTCACACAATAAACAGTTTATTTAACAACAGGCACACAAAGAGGTCCACACCATAGTTAAAACTATGATGTTCAAAATTTTCACTGATAAACAAATTATCTATATTTTTAACATTGTCATCTCCTCCGGTTGTTATATAAAACACAGATCACGTTCTTAGAATATTAGTTTTGTGACGAGATCATGTATTCAATACGCCGTCTCTTTAAATCTAAAATTTCCCTATCCAAAGACATACTGATATCCACTTTCCACTCTCCTCTTCTATACAATCTAAACCATCTTTTTGACGCTCAATTGTAAGATAAAACTACCGCTCTTCATAACATTTTAAATGACAAAGGGCTGATTGGACTACTACAACTACAAATTGCAGAATGGCTCACAGCATCACCTCTTTATGAATGACCTCATTATGATTCAAGACCGTTTAAAGATTGGATTCCAGCTCTTTTATCATCTATTAATAAGATAAACTTTAATTTTACCATCTACCTACTCTATGAGGATAGAGTTAAAGTTGGATCTATACCCATACATGTTAAATTCAATCAGGTAACATACAGAAAGATTATTCCAATACTTCAACTTAAAGGACTGATGTACCAATTCATTTCAGCTAATGGACAAGCCTTTTTCACCTATGCGGATACTAAAGTCTATGATAATCGAAGAACTCCAATTCGTACACCTAAAAGGTTTAGGCTTCTTGAAATTTGTTTGAATATGGATCTAATACTAGATTGCTCCCTTCAACCTCTCATTTACCACACAAACTTGACCTACCCATAACCTCTCCATCCTCTATTAAAACAAACAATATTAACAATTTTGTCATTTGCTGGCACCCTTCATTGAAATTACTGTAGCGGGTAGACTAATTAGTTATGCAAACTAGTACATCTTTATTTTTCCCAAACTCCATTCGAAAAATTTGCAAAACTTATTTTGGTGAATTTCTATCCATAATATATTGTAACTTTATACACTAAATCAGTCTTTAGCGTTAGAGTTAACCCTTCTACCTTTTCTATCTCTCCTTTTAATCGTTGATATTCGACTTTATACTTATCTAGTCGTCGTAGCGTATGGAATTATACCAAACTGAGTAATGATATAGTTCGGAGTGATGGTCATAAACCGGATAATTTTTTGCCGAAAATCTGCAATGAGGCTGATCGTCTGTGCGACATATTAAATCGAAAAGAAGTTATTGTATGCTAAAACAAACGAGAGAAAAATGTGATGGAATGTCTAGTTTTGGTACAGGGTCTACCCTATAAGTAAATGGTATCGTGAAAAGCATAAGTTATGAAGTGCTGACGACTTTGTAATTCCGAGATCTACACGGGCTGACCAACTTTGAGACATCAAGTAAACTTCGATCTATATGAAGTTAATTTTTTCCAACATAATTATGCCATAGTCTCTTCTGTAAACGATTTTACAGCTGCTCAAGAAGTATTTATGGATCCACAAAGAAGAGTTTCTAATTATTTCCCTACCTTGCGTATCAACGCTCTTATAGAAAGACCTCCTTATCTTCAAGAAAATGGTGAAAGGGGTCTTATTCACGTCCTCATATACCCAGGTAGTATTGGAAGAAAATCCCTCGGGTACTGGGCTATAGCGAATCAGAAAGGAAGGAATTTTACCAGCATACAATTTTCTAACTAGTTATTTTTTTATTCATATCATGTAACTTATTTAATTACTTTGTAGTTGTTGCTCCGGCAACGTTTTATTTCATAAATAAAGCATTAATATTATAAAAAAAAAAAAAAAGATTACAAATCATTTCTTTGGCTATACTCCGAATTAATTTCACTCTGCTAATACAGTCATATAATTGTTTCACTTCTAGATAATGGGTAAGCAAACCTCCAATCTGTCAATCTGCGAAAGAAAACCTATCCTTATTATTTATTATAATAGTCTACCCTGATTGTTTATTTTGATAGCCTACCCTTTTTTTGAAAGAATATGAGAAAAATAATTTAGCAGTTGCAGATTTTGCTTTGGATTGGTCGTGAACAGGCCACTCGTTTTACGTTGATTGTTAAGATATGGACGAGTACGAGCCATTTCTAAGGTTATTCGATACTAATTCCGAATCAATTTTTCAAGTCCGGAGAAGTGATCAAGAATTTATTGAGGCTTTACTTTTTTTAACATGGTACAAAGAACTTTATTTTGCATTTTTTGGATATTTATTACATTGTATTTGGACACAATCAAATTGACTCCTTTTCAATTAAAATAAATCCTTCGTATCTTTCTGAGAAGATTTCTCCAGTTCATCTTCTCTTAGAGTAAATACCACATCATTAAATTTTTTTTTTAACATAACATCGTCCAAAATCAAATGAATAGGGACCACAAAAGTTACCCGTTTAATAATCCATAATGTACCATCATCGTCAAATACTGGCGCACCTGAGTCTCCACATTCGCCTGTACACAGATTAAAATATGAAGAATTTCAAAGGAAGACAAAATAGAAAACTAATGATGTCTAACTTACTAAATGCTTGTCCATCAATACCGATAACTCTCAATGCAAACCTTCTTTAGATTTCCTTTTGTTTTTCTTTTTAACGACAGGAGGAAAAAAAGATACTAACATATCTTGTATCAACCCCTTTTTGAAGTGAGTTGTTCTTCCGACCTTTTGAACATTTACAAAATCAACCTTATCGCTTGATACTACGAATTTGAATATCTCTTCCAAATGGCACGTTTGGTATTATTGGAATTTCTCGATCCTTCACATTTTGTAATCAATATAATGACAATCCCCATCAGCTCCAATAAAATTATATTTCGTGACCTTAGCACATCAACTTGTATTAATCTAATAGGAAATTTATGCAATATATACTATGCCTTTTCTAGCGTTCCTGGTTAAACCACTTCGTCACCCTCTTTTCCCACTCCATGCTTTGCAGTTAATATAAAATGTCTTATTGGTTTCTGCATTATTTTGAAATAAAGCTCCAAGTGTAATTGCTTTTGGTGGTTCATTTAATTACCAATACTTATACCAGGTGTAAGGTCTTTGTGAAATGAACGGTGGTATAATACAAAAGCTTCATAGACAGAAGCCCTCAAATTCAGCCGGTAAGTCAACTTCTAATTGATCCACGAAAGCAATGATAACTTCCTTATCATCTACTAATCCCTCACACACATAAGAAAATGGAACTTTCTTTTTAAATTTCATCTGAAATCTATCTTTAACCTTATTAAGCAATCAATCTAAGACTGGAAGAATTTTACGTTTACCAAGAAGCTTCTTAGGTCCATATTTAGTTTTTTTATAGTTTTCCGCTTCCTCTTTTTCTTCTTTTTCTATGAGTATCATAATGTGTTAGAAGATAATTCTGGTTCGTTAATATTTCAAATATTTTAAATATTCTAAAGTATTAGCCTGTCGGATTTATTGTTTTGTTTTTAACATATCACTTCCCGTGTGATATTCATCCGATTTGAGAATATTCAGATAAATTATCAAATGACATTAACGTTTCCTTATTGTTAGTAAAGGTAAGAATGACCATTAATCTGATCCAAAAAAATTATGTTCAGCCAAATCTAGAAAGAACTCTAACGTTTTATAATAAGAGTGGTAAACCTTGCGTAAATTCTAGATTTTTGTAGGTTCCATTGTAAAACATTATATTTCCTTGATCAATATATTGTTCGTTATAAAGCTGTTGTAGAGATATATTTGCGGGATTCAAAGCTACAGACATAAATAACTTTTATTGAGCTTTCTTAAATGGTTAATATGGAGAGTAGATAATGACATGGGTAAACTCTTTAAGAGGTTGCTTCGCCCAGTAATCACCAATAATTCCTTCGAGCTTTTTTATATTTTTGCTCTTCACATCTGAATTAAGGTTCGAAAATTCTTCTTTATCTCTATTACCAATCCATTAACCGATCGACCTCAATATCGTTGAAAATATCATTTCCTATCCCTTTAATTTTCTCTTTAATATCCTTTTTTAAATTTTTCGACAGAATTTGTTGTGTTGTAAATTCATAATTTTCTTCACCATCCCGAAGGAGAAGTTAGTTAGCCTATTGTTATTGTATATATACGGTATATATTTATATATATATATATATATAACAGACTGCGAGTATATGTACTTTACAAAAACTAATAGCTTATCTCGAAAAAAATAAAGCGGAAAATAGTGATCTTTCCGATGAAAAAACAGCTAAAACAATTATGCCTCCAAAGAGACGTAAATCAAATAATAATTTAAAACATTATATTATTTTCAATAAAGTGACGACCCTGGTATTGAATGTACATTTTATCTTGCGTGCAAACTTTTTGCGCAAACTATATCTAATAAAATGATTATAAACATATTATTGATAAACTCCCGGAGAGCCTGGCTAAAAGATCATATTACAGACTTTTGAACCACTCTAAAGGTCCTGTCCCGTTAGAATCTATTTCCGGAAAGTCTGTTCGAATTGAATCATATTTGATACATATGAAAATCATGGATCGGAAAAAAACGCTGCGCCCTAAAAGCTGGCCCGAATGTAATTCACTCCGGTTGCATGTGTTATGACAAACCAATACTATATTTTGCAATTAAGAAGAAGAAAATAATCGCCGGGCCATGAACGAATATAAAGTGTTATACCAGCATCTGCTCGATTATAATAAAAGAAATTTCGAGAAGTTCCAACATAATTTTTATTTAGCAGTTATTTTAGTAGTCTAACTAGTTTACATATATAACCATTTGATATATTAATAAAACCTTTTAAATATAAAACTTGAAAGGATCAAGTAATTGGATAATTGAGGCTATGTAAAAGATTTATAAATGAATATGTAGATGTGATACTAATTCAACTGTAGCAGGTAAATTTAAAAATATTAGTAATATATGTAAATGGGTTAAAATTTATTACAGACCAAATTATTTTTTAACTCTTTTAAAAAATGTGCTATTTCAAATTTATTAGACGAGTATGATTTGTTCATTTATTTTAACTATATCAAAAAAATTAAAAATCCGATTATTAATTAGATTATAAAGGGTGCTTATGCTTAATTTCAAATGATTTATAATAAAAGTTATAGAGATGCTTATTTTTTTTAGTAGGTGTTTAAGGTTGTTACGGTATTCTGATTAAATTATGTTAAAAATTAAGAGTATAATGATGATAAGAAATTGACAATAATAATAAAATAAAATAAAACACATTACGGATCATATGATTTACTACTAAATTTACATGACAACGTGTTTAAGGATCACATGACGATAGTAATTACCAAATAAAGCGACGAGACGAAAGAAGAAAAAAAACGGAATACGAAAAATTTAAAAAAACGAATTTAATTTAACGACGTTTAACGGACGAACATTAACTTTACAATTTTAACGATTTTTGCCAAATTACAGATTTTTGCCTTTGCCATAAAGTAGGAAAGTGGAAAGAAGATAAATGCATTAGGGTTTTTCTTTACTGAAATGAGCATCCAAAAATCGACTGAGTAAGTGAACTAGTATTATTCTGCGAAGAAATAAACGCGTTTGGATTGCCTAGAAATAACTGTGCCTCAAACAAGGTGGTAGCATTTTGGGGAGGCATATGTGTGATCCTATTCAAATTATCAATGTTTGGGTGTTTTGGGAAGCAATGTAATAAACATCTCTTCCTTCGTTTTTCAGTAACTTTGGTTTTAAAGTTTTGAGATATTTTTTTTTTGTACATTGTTAAGGTATTTTAGTCATAATAATTGAAGGTGATTTTATACATTTTTGAAATTTCTAAATCATTATTTATTATTATTATTTTCTATTTTCTTTTTCTACGACACATAATAAGAATTATTACAATGAAAAAAAGCTAGTCCTCAGGTATTACAAGTTTCTACGAAAAATGGTCGAACAGTTTAGCAAATAAATATCTTTCTAAAATCTTGGCGGTACCATATGACCTTATAGCAAAACATTGAAATATGACGCGGTCTCTTATAAATAAATATATTACTTTTTTGATTTTCAAAATTTTGTCGTTACAGTTTTTAGAACATTTTATACGATCGACCGCGACACATAATAAGAATTTTTACAATGAACAAAAGCCAGTACTCGGGTATTACAAGTTTCTACGAAAATTGATCGAACAGTTTAGCGGAATACGGATCTTTCTAAAACCTTGGTGATACCATATGACCTTATAGCCGAACATTGAAATATGACACGATCTCTTATAAATAAATATATTACTGTTTTGATTTTCAAAATTTTGTCGTTACAGTTTTTAGAACATTTTATACGATCGACCGCGACACATAATAAGAATTTTTACAATGAAAAAAAGCCAGTCCTCGGGTATTACAAGTTTCTACGAAAAATGATCGAACATTGGTGATACCATATGACCTTATAGCCGAACATTGAAATATGACACGGTCTCTTATAAATAAATATATTACTGTTTTGATTTACAAAATTTTGTCGTTACAGTTTTTAGAACATTTTATACGATCGACCGCGACACATAATAAGAATTTTTACAATGAAA
>CAMKVN010003446.1:0-10484 GCA_946474995.1 Funneliformis geosporum
GAATATTATAAAATTACTTATAAAGAAAAACTTTTATTATTATAATTTTTATAATTTATTAAGAAATTTTATGACTTAAATTAATGATAAAGTGATTTAATTAGTATGCAAACTTATAAATTTTTAAGAATTTTTAAAAAATTATAATAAATTTTTTGAAACTTAATTTTATGATTAAATTATTTTAAAAACCTTTTAAAAAACTTAAAATCTTTGTTAATAAAGTTGATAAAATATATATTAAATTAAAATTTTTATATAGTAATAATATTACTAAAACTAATATTTAATATTTTATAAAAAAATTAACAATTATTTTTAATTTTGCAGGCAATTGCCTGCTAGACAATCTAAGGAATAATTAATAATTAATAATAAATATAATATTAAATATTAACAGATAAAATATCAGCCAATATTACATATATTCTCTTGACAAATAGCAATATTAATAAAATCATTATGTTCATACAACTTTTCTGAAAAGCTTTTCAAATTTTTATTATAAAATGCAAATACATTTTTTAACAAAACAAGAACCTATTACAATTGATAATAGAATGGAAGTTAAGCTTAACAAGTTTTAAGGGTTATCTAGATTATTATCTGAATTACTTCAAAATCTAATAATTGATGAAAAATATATGGATCAGTGATTTTAGAAAATAGTGCTATAATACATGCTACTAGTAATTATCATAATAAAGTATGATTTAGTGAAGTAATAATTTCAATATATTCTGAAGAATCAAAAAAATATATATCAGATTAAAAAAATTCAAATAAATATTTTTATTTTACTTCTATTTACTTTTGAATAAAAGGTAAATAATCTTCAAAAATAAATTATCTTTTTGTAATCCTGAAACTATAACTTGATTTTTAAAAAAAATAAATATTTAATATCCTATACATTAGGAGGTATAAAAAAAATTCTTATAGAATAATACTCTATAATATACAAAACTATGAAATTTTATCCAACTCAGATTCTAATAATATAGAAAAGCTCATTATTGTCAAGAAGGAATAGGTAACTATTAAACGTTATATCAAGAGTGATTTAATGTCTAATGACTTAAACATCAAAAATAATCACATAAAAGCTAACTTTAAGATTATAAATAGACAGAAAAGGAAACTAGCTAAAAGGAATACATGAAATGAAATAATATATAAACTCTTCTAGAAAAAAGTGGAAATACTAAAGATAAAAATTATATGATATACTTCATGTTAAAAGCTATATATAGGGTCTTTGCAATAGAAAGGGGGGAAACTGCCAGAAAAAATCAATTTTACTTTATATGTCAAATATGATTTTTAGGCTGAAATATGTTCAAATTTAGCATTAACTCATTTTTTAATTTTCCGGCAGTTTCCCCCCTTTCTATTGCAAAGGTCCCATATAAATAATCTTCAAAATAGTACCTACACCTGAGAAAATATAAATCTACATTAAAGAATGAAAATAAAGGAAAGTAAGTAAATTTATATCAGATTTACAATTAAAATGTATATAAAAAAGAACATGAGAATTTTTAACTAAAATCAGTAATCCAATTATCAAAAATTTTAGTTTTGAACAGGTTGGGTTGGGTTAGATAATTGATTTAATCTGATCTGATAAGGTCAGATCATGTTAGATATAAAATTAACCTAAATTAAATATATATTTAATCAGATCTGACCTGACTTGACTTATCTAATAAAGGAATTTTTTAGTTTTACTAGTTTAACAATATTTATATTCAAATATAATTAATAATAAACTAAACAATTATTAATTTTGTTTAATATTTTTTTAAAAAAATATAAAAAAATATTGATATATTTTTATATTTAAATATTTTTCAAAAAAAAATTATTAATATAATAATATTTTAACTGCAAATTTAAAATTACAAGTTTGTATAAATCTGCAAATTAGATAACTGCTAATACAATTACAAAAAACATTTATAATTTTATAACCATTAATTCAATTATAAAAAATTTTATA
This sequence comes from Funneliformis geosporum, assembly GCA_946474995.1. NCBI lineage: Eukaryota > Fungi > Glomeromycota > Glomeromycetes > Glomerales > Glomeraceae > Funneliformis > Funneliformis geosporum. The sequence continues at coordinate 2,003 of CAMKVN010003446.1, forward strand.
TGCATATATTTTCAAATTTACTGAACAACATTAATTATGCAATTAAAGTTAATTTTCTTTGATAAAAATGCTTAAATTGCTCTTTGAAGTCATAAAAATAAAAATAAAAAATGTGTGAGATAATATAATTATGAAAAATATACATAAATTTATAATTATTAATTCAATTATAATAAAATTAAAATTTATATACACATATTTTTGAACCTACTGAATAAATTTACTTATGTGACCAAAGTTGATTTCTTTTGACTAAAATACTTAAATTGCTCTTTGAACTCACTGTACAGATAAAAATAAAAATAAAAAATTTTTCATGAGATAATACAATTATGAAAAACTTACATAAATTTACAACTATTAATTCAATTATAATAAAATTTATATTTATATATTTTAGAATTCGCAAAACAACTTTACTTATGCGACCAAAGTTGATTTCTTTTAACCTAAATACTTAAATTGCTTTTTAAAGTAATTAAAAAGATAAAAATAATTTGTTGGTCAATATAATTGCAAAAATGTTTATAATTTAAAATTTAATTTTTTAACCTGGAAATTTGTCTACTCAACTTGAATTTTTTAAGTCAAATCAGATCAGGTTACAAGTTGATCTGATTTGATTCAAAGCTTTATCAAATATATATTCATTATGAAAAAAAAATCACTAAAAATGTTATAAACATCAACAAAAAATATCATTATTTGAATTACAAAAGATCATGATTTTAACGTAGGAATTTAATACTATTTTATTAAGACATATGCAATTAAATATATCTCTTAAAAGCTAAAATATATATTAATCAATAAAAGATATAAAGTATATACTTATTGCTCATATTAAATAATATAATCTATGTATCACTAATTTTAAATTTATAATAGAAAATTATAACCATATGTAAGATTTCGTATGATTCTGTAACCTTATGTAGAATTTTACTATAATATTCCATAATTTTATAAACTATTTAAGATTTTACTATAAAATTTTATAAATATTATGATACCATAACCCTATATAAGATTTCATTATAATATTTTGTAAATTTTGATATCATAATTCTACAAAGAATTTTGACTATAATATTATATAAAAAATATAATTTGCAACTCTATGTAGATTTTATCATAATATTTCATAAATCTTACAAACTCATAAACTTGCATAGTTTTACAATGTAATACTTTAAAATATTATGAAAAATGTAAATTTACCAAATATTATATCATATTTAAATTCCAAATACTAATAATCTTAAATTTTAGATTAAATTAAAAAGTTTTAGTTCAGATCAAATTATTTAAAGGTTTTAAATCAGTTCACAAAGGCTATAATATTTATCATTCTAATTTTCATAACTTTTAATAAATAATAAAATCCTTATATTTTAAATATCAATATTTTAAATATCAAAAAAACAAATTCAAATTTATAATTTTAAATATATCATTAAAAATCAAAAATCAAAATCATTATAATTTTATTTTTTATTTAAAAAATTTGTTGAATATATCTAATTTTAATAAGATTTATTTTTATTTATTATTTATTAATATATATATTGATATATATTTTTTTTTATTTATATCATGACTATCATTACTTATTCTTAAATTTACCTAAAAATACAATAGATACTTAAAAAAAAAAATACTTATTTAAATTCAGATAGATATTCTTATTATTAATATCTTTAAAAATGTATTTTATAATATAAGTTAATATATAAATTTTACAGCATTAATTTATTTCTTAATATTGATATCCTCAATTTTGAATAGTAATTTGCAAATTATAAATTATACCTAATAAATAATTTTTTTATGTTAACATTTTTAAAAATACTGTATAGAGTAAAAAGATAAGTTTATATTAAAAAAAAGGTATTTATTTAAATTAAAATAAACTTTTTTATTGACTATTATTAAACTTTCTTTTTTTATTATACTATTATTAAAAAACGATATTAAAGTTATAATTACGAAGATATAAGAAATTTATCTGTTAATTACAGAATGTGTAAAAACCTTTTTTAAAAATTAATTCGTGATGTTTAAAGCTAAATGAATACAGATTGAAATAAATAATATGATAATCCTTTTATTCAGGTTTTAAATTAGGATTTTCTATACAATTTCCTTTTAAGAAAGTTGATATGTGGTGTCAGAAATTTCTAAACCTCCTAATCTTTCTAACCGAATTATAAAAAAAATTTTTTATATATAATAACAATAAAAATGTCTATTCAAAAATTACGCGATCCTTGGGCTAAACGTGAAGCCTGGCGTAATACCCCACAATTATCTATTCGTAATTCGCTAAGGCATACTTGGCCTGGTCTTCCTTGGGGTGTTGGAGCCTTTATCATTTATTTGGGCGCTGATGCTGTGATTTCTCGTATGAATAATCAAAGTAATGAAGTTAAACCTCATTCCGAAACAAAGGAAGCATAACCTCGAAGTTAATTGGATGAATATTTTATAATCGTATAATCAAAAATAAAAAGTACAAATCATTTTTGGGAATAAATTTATTATCTTTAATTTATTTGCATTTACAAAGTACAATCCGATAGAGAGCTGAGCCGTTCCCAATATCTTTAAAATTTCTTTAAAAATATCTTTAAAAAAAAAATTTATTTTATTTTATTTTATTTTATCTTATTTGTAATGATCTAGGAAATGAAATATATAGCAGTTATCAGAAATTATTTACGGAATTATAATATAGAAACTTTAAATTAAGGAAATAACTTTCCTAGAAGTTTCAAATAATTCTTAAGAAACCTTTCCATTTCTTTTTTGTTCTACTTGTCTTCTAATGTTTGACAATAAATCATTTACTGCCTGTTCAGGATTTGATAATAAATTAGAAGCGTCAATGTTATTCAAAGGTTTTTGTACGATTTTGCTTGCAGTGTCCTCTTCCGTTGTTGAACATGTAGCTGTTATTAATGTTTTTGGTGAAGATGGCGATATAGATGATGTCTTAGTGATGTCGACTTGTTGTATAGAAGTCGACTCGGTTTTCGTTAGTTTTTTTAGTCTTTTTTGTCTTTTTGCACAAATCATTTCCATCCTAGCATCTAATTGTGCTTTTCGTTTTTCTTTGATGGTTTGATGCGTTGCTCGTTTTAATTCAGTCTAAAAACAATAAATTACTAATAAGGTAAATAAAAGGTTTCCTAAATTGATTTTATATTTCATACTAACCTCAAGACGCAACTCCTTTAAAGCAGTCATTTGTTCTTGACGTTCCTCTTCATCTTTGGAGAAACGATAGAAACCAACACCCTTCGTGCGAATCTCTGTAGATTACAATAAAATTATTAATTTTTCCCGTATAAAATAATCAAAATATTCACAAATTCAGATGCACACCTTTCGTTTCATCGTAATGAATGGGACCTACACCCCCTATAATAAACAAAAAAAAGATTGTCATTAAATTTAGATATTAATTTTTGCAAAGATTTTATTTACGTACTTTTCAATTCTGCTTTGGCAGTTTCTTCCCAACGCTGCCGAACTTGTTCTAATAACGTTTCTTCCGATATTAATTCATCTTCAACAATTGGTAATGTTGGCCTAATTTTATAAAAAAAATTAATAAAAATTAAGTAAAAATAAAAAAAATAATAATAGTTTACCCGGTGACTGGTGATTCAATTTTGGGTATTTGACTTTTTCGTGCCAACCGTGTTCTTCCAAATTCATCTACATATTCTACCCAGGGATCTTCACCTTTACCTTTATTCTCTGTAGATTTATCGTCCTATAAATAAATTAACATAGCTAATTGGAGTTAATAATAGACGGTTAAAATATAATATTTTATATTGATAACTCTACTTACCGATGGTTGTTCCCAAATTTTTCGATCAAAATCTACTAAAACTTCTTCCGCTAATCTATCATCTAAACATACATTTTAACAACTTAGATCAATTGATTACTATAAAGGAAATTCTCCATTAAATATTCTTACCACTTATGCCAGTTTTTCTAAGATGATCATACAATTTGGCTTTTCTCTCCATGGCGGCTCTACTGGCCTCCAATGTTGGTGCATCTATCTTCTCCAATTCATCTCGATTCGATCGGTCAAGTACTCCCTTATTTTGACGTTCCCAAATTTCTGGTTTCTGCAAATAAGGAACTTTCCAATTAGATTAGTTTAGAAAAGCATTTAAGGCACATAAAGAGAATTTGTTCCTTTTTTTTTTTACACTAACCTTTGCTGTTTTTCTCGCAACAGCAGAAAGAGGTTGATTGTTTGCTGCTGTTTTTTGCTTTTCAAACTCTTCTTTTTGCTTAAAAAGTTCTGCCTTTAGATCTAAAACCTACGAAAAAAATGGTGTCAGTTGACTAAGCCCACGCATAAACATTTGTTAATGTTTAAACATACCGAGGTACTACTAATTTCGATTGATTTGTTAGGATCTTGCATATTGTTGACAAAAATTCAAAAATCGTCCTTTAACCTTTTTTAAGTTTGGGAAGTTCGATCATTGATCATATTACACAACACCATCAGCCAATAATTTTCAAATCAAAAACCCAGAACAATCTGGTAGACGCACTTCACAAAATTCACAATGTTTAAAAAGTATTTCTCTCTTCCTTCTTTCTTTGTTCACTTATTTGCTTCTTTTTACTGTCTATTAATATATTTCTACTTCCTACTTCTGAAGGTTCAACATTAAAGAAGATATAGCGACTCAATCCTTAGTAAAAACGTCAGTTCAAAGAAATATTCGTGCTAAAATTTTAGGACAATATATTAAATTAGAATCTGTAATTGAAGAAATATTGCCAAAAAAGTCCTCATTAGCCTTAGTAAAATGGTAATTCATCTATGATGTTAATTTTTATTCGCAAGCTCAGATCCTTCAATTTAATTTAATTTTCTCCTTTTTTCTAATATAGTCATGAACATATTAATTTACTCACAGTCAATAATGAAATATTATTTTTTCAACATTTTGATGGACCTTACTATCCAACTTTAAGATTACTTCATAAATGTATTAACTTTTATTTCAATGAACCATTATTGGCGAATGACAATAATAACTTCTTTCTTTCTTTCTTTCTAAAAAAAAAAAATTTTTTAGATCCCGATGTTTTTCCGAAATTGCAGGTAGACAAAGGAGCAATCAAATTTATTTTATCAGGAGCAAATATTATGTGTCCAGGACTTACAAGTAAAGGCGCAAGAATGGATGAAGATTTGCCTGCTAATACAGTTGTTGGAGTATTTGCCGAAGGCAAAGAACATGCTCTTGCTATTGGTTTAACTAAAAAGTCAACTCAAGACATGTAAGTATTTCTTAATATTATTACTATTACAAAAACCCCTTCATTAGAAAGGTAATTTTAAAGTTAATCATATTGATTGTCATATTTGTAGTAAAAACATTAATAGGGATATAGGAGTTGAAAATGTTCATTATTTAAATGATTCATTATGGAAAAGTACTATTGAGATATAAGAAAAAATTTTAAAGTATAGGTAAAGTATTTTAATGTATTTATAATTATTTTTTATAACAATTGCACTAATATGAAAATTAATAAAAAGGCTACTTACTTAGATCAGAAAATATATCTTCTCGTTATCCATTATAATCAGCCAAAAAAATTTGAAGTGTGATTTGAACATTAGATTATTACAATTTGTCAATATGATAAAAAATTTTCGATCGGTCAAATAAATTATGTTATTGGTTATCCACTAAAGTTCATTCTGTATAATTGATTTTTTATCAACTTTTTTTAAAACTCTTTCTTTTTTCAGTTATTTTTACCAACAATGTGTAATGGGCATAGTCGAAACCTCCTGTATTACTCAAATTCCTAAAAGACGTTCAATTCTCGTATTGATCAAATAATGAGCCATAAAAGATATTATAGAAGCTATAATAGAAGTAGCAGAGTTTTATGAAGTAGTAGTGATCAAGAAGAAATGAATTAGCAAAAGTCTAGAATATAATCCAAGTGATCATAATCGAAAATTGAGAAAAATGTAATACCCTTTAATGGTTTTTTTAACTTTGATTTTAGTTTCTTATTTATTCTTTTGATTTAATTCGTAATAGTTTGTCATTTATCATAAATTGCCTAATAATATTATTATAAAGTTTCTCTGCAATTTTTTAAATTTAAAGTGAACATTGTATTACCAGGGGTACAATTGTATTACCAATGTAATGTAATCATGACATTTTGTTTAAAGATAAAATTGGTTAATATTACATCAAATTTACTATGGTTATTAGAAAAAAAAATATGAGAAAATTGCTTCTTTTGTTTAAAATAAATAATACTTAATTACTAGAAGTTTATCTAAGAAAAGAAAAAATACCTATGAAATTTATCAAGAAAAAAAAATTATAAACATTAAGAAAAGAAAACAGAATAAAGATGTATTATTATCTAACAAAAGATAGAAATCTACTGAAAGAACATCTTATTATTATTGATTTACTGATAAAGAAAATTCTTTTATATGCAAATATAATTAACAATTATCATATTACATTGCTTATTAATAAAAAGATATTGTTTAAATGAATTTTATATTAAGAATATATTGTTTCTTTTATTTATATTGAAATAAAATAAATATTTTCATCTTATATTAAAACATTATAAAAATATTTACCAGTTCACCATTTCAGATAAAAAAGATTTAAATAACATATCCTTCTAATAATCACAATTTTATTTTGATTAAAAAACAAATAAATAATCAATTTTCATTTATAATAACATTTAAAAAATGCTTACTTTTTATAATGAATTTTTTTGCAGGTTGTTTATTAAACTCTTATTTAACTTTTACTTTATTATAAAGCTTATAAAAATCAATTTTATATTATAAATAAAGATGCCTTCCTAAACTATTTTAGAAAATTTAAGTTTCAAGGTATTTAGATTGAACTATTTATTTATAATAAATATCTTTATCTAAACTTCTAAAAGGTTTTTCTAAACTCAATTAAATTTAATTATATTTCAGATTTACAACAAATTGTTTTAAAGGTTTTGAAAAAGTTTTTAAATTTAAGTTATATAATAAAATAGATTTTGAATAGCATTATTAATTATAAATCAAAAATAGATCAAAAATTGATAAAATAGAACTAAAAAAAAGATAATTTATAAATAAAACAAATCAACTTATTAGTAATAAAAAATATTTACATAAAATAAAAAATCTATGAAAGGAATTCAAGTAATTATTTAACAAAAAGACTAGCTTAAATTCTGATTTTTCATTTAGTTAAATGATATTGAAATTTGTAAATTATTTAATAAGAAAGAAGTTGCTACTTTTATTATTAAAATTCATATTATTAAAAATAAATCCTAAAAGAAAAACTAGAGATTTTTAATAATATATTAACAAAAAAATAAAAAAATGAAAATAAAATTGATGAAAAACAAAAATACAAATATTATTATTATTATTATAATTATTTTAATAATAACAGTAGTAATAATAAAGTTTGAATTTTTGTTAAAACTTACAAATAATTTTAGGAGTAAGTATATTTTTCTCCTAAATAAATACAGTTTGTGTCATAATAAATTATCAAACAAATTTGTTAATTTTAAAAAAAAAACTTTTTAATATAAAATTTAAAAGATCTTAATATTGTTTGAACTAAAGTTACAACTAAAGTTACTTGTTTAAACTCATTTTGAATTTAGCTAAATGTTTAAATCTTTAGTTTTACTAAATTTTTACTAAGTATTTGATATAGTTTTACCATTTTTATAAGCTTTGATATAATATAATTTTACTTTTTTCTAAATTTTGCAGATTTTTTAATAAAATTTTAATATAATTTAACCAAGTTTTATCTTTATCATTTAAACATTTAGCTAAACCTTAGATTTTAACTAGCAACTTTAATTATAATTTAATGTTAAAATTATTTTAATTAGATATCTGATTCAAAAGTTATTAATTCATAAAATTTAAATGTTTTATTAAGAAAAGATAAAATTTATAAAAGTTGAAACATATAATTCTGAACTAAATTATATTAAAATTTAATAATTTGACCTAATTTATATATAGTTTAGCCCAGTGTTGACATTTGGCTGACCAAAAATATTTTTGACTATTTTTTAGTCGATAAAATTTCTGATTAGATTATAAAATTTTTGGTTATTGACTAGTCAAAATGATTAAAATTTCTTTTGGTCAGGCCAAATTGTCAACATTAGTTTAACCTATACATTTTTTTTAAATACGATTATAATAAAATTCAATAATGTAATCTGATCTATATTGTCAACATCTGAAATCAACCTTACTGTGCCAATCATTGATGACCTATGGAATGACGACGTAATAAGTACTGTGCCAAATGATCTACAGAATTCCTGATTTCCCTGATTCGCCTGATCAGCCTGATTCCCAGGATTAGCCTGATTCCCCTTATTTCCATTATTTCAATTA
>CAMKVN010003447.1:0-10484 GCA_946474995.1 Funneliformis geosporum
CCTAAATCTGAAGATTTGAGGAGATCATGTGTTCTATTTTTATTACACATGGCGTAATTTGTTTATTTACTAAATCCTCATTTATCTCAAAAACTAATATTATGCCGTTTCCCCCTTTCTATTGCAAAGGCCCCATATGATCGATCTTTAGTCACGAGAAGAACTATCAACGCTTTGCTTTTGTTATTATTGATAGGTTTGAAATTACCAATCAAATGAGATTAGAATGCCCAGTTTACAAGCTTCAAGATACAAAAACAATCCATCCTATAAGCGATAATGATACGAATAATACTGCACATTTTGTTTATTGTTGTATAGATAATAAATGCATCGATGGTAGATACGAATTTAGGAACAATTTGTATATAAAAAACATGTATTTCTTCAATGCTGTATAATACTGTATAATAGTCGTTGTGACTTTATTATATAATATTAGTTAATCTTTACTATCATAAACTTAAAGTATACTGTACATTAGCTAAAGTCGCAACAGTTTCTATAATATGTCGCAACAATTTCAAATTGATCGTTTACGATCTCCTTAAGGCGTAGTAACTGCATTTAGACTAATTACATTTACATATTAACTATCTTCGTACTAGATCGTAACAAATTTATAGCTAAATACTGTACTACTACGTTGCTACTAAATTTAAATTTCAGTGAACATGATGCTTCATATTTGGTGAAATTATGATGATTGCAATTTTGACATCAATTGGATTATTGTCATTAGACATGATTAAAAAGTATTTTTACTTAATTAAAATGTCTCAATTTAACAATCCTATATATGAAAGAATAATTACACAAAATTTTATTAATATGTACGTGCGTACATGGTACAGATTTTCTTCATTAACTACATTTTGCCACAAAAATTCTAATAGGAAACTTGTTATAAATTTCCTTTATTTCCTAGTAAAATTATTCAGTACAAAGATTAATATAGTTAGTATAATTAATGAAAGAGTGCCCTTTCTATTGCAAAGACCCATATTTGAAATTAAGCATTAATATGCAAAATTATACGTTAAATCACCCAGAAGGTATAAGTAAAATCATGTGCTAATGGATCAGAAATTATGATTAGTATAAACAATTTCTGTGAATACCTAAATAAAAAATTCGGGCAGGGAAAAAAAATTTTTGATGATGCAAATAATCGTTTAAAAAAAAGTAGCTCCTTTCGTTATTAAATATAACAACTTTTTTTGATTTTTTATTTCTGAAAAAATTTTCCCAAGAAATTTCTTTAATGGTAAGGATTTTCATTGGTTTTTCATAAATAAAATACTTTACTAAAACGTTGATCCTAAATAATACAAAGGTTACTTTTTAATGTAATTTTTTTTTACTTATAAAATTTTATTGACTATAATTAATAACTAAATTGCTTTAAAATTAATGGAAAAAACCATTAAATGGATAAAGAAAAGAATTTATTATAAAGATTTGAAAAATCGTGACGAAAAGATAATTTTTTTTTTACAAATAAATTTTAAACTCGTTTAAATAGTAATGATAATAAATATATAAGAAGTACAAAAAATTAATTTAAAAAAGATAGAAACGATCGACACTTAAACTTAACGACGCAGCAATTTCTGTTAATTTTTAGAAAAGAGACAACAATGAAAAAAATTTGAGGATGACTTATAAGCTTACCTTTTATGCTTAGTAAATAGAATTTTTGAAATAGGTTTTTTAACAACAATTTATCAAATTATATTGTTGCCATGCCAAATCAACCAGTTGTTGAATTAATAATTTCATTTAATAATCTTTTTAAATATAAGTTAGATTTTACTCCATTGATTGAATCCATTTTTGGTTTAGATTTAAAAATATTTTTACGCCCAATTTGATTAATTAAAGAACTTTTTATGCACAACATAATATCCATTTAATAATAAAGTATCACAATTTACTTCTTTTGTGCTAAAAATTTTATCATTCAAAATTATTAATTGTAACATTTTGTGTAAGGTTGAAATTTTACAGTTTTTTGTAAACGACCTCTAAATGGTGAAGATAATCTACAATATTTTTTTACTAAAGCAATAGAATGACGAGCCCATCTGAAAAGAGCCATACTAGCAATTCCCAGAAGTTGCTAAATTGGAATATTTGGGATCAATGTTTCTCACTCGCTTAATACTTTGCAGAAACCCGTGATTTGTTAACATGCGGTTAAGTGATCGCCAACAAATCACAGCAATTAAGTATCAAACATGTGATGACGTGGTATCGGACGATCATGTAAAATTATCGGAGACATATTGGTGCAAAGTCGTAGCATATTAAAAGAATAGTCTTAAATGAGCGGTAAATAGCATCACAAGTTAGCCGAAAAAATCAATTCAAGATATTTTTTCAGTATATTAGATATGATTTAACAATAAACCTACCGCATTCTTAAGTTGTAGTTTTTTTTGGTTTTTTTTTGTTAGTAATAAAATTTTCATCGTAGTAAAATTACAATAAAAATTTCCATTGTATTAATAATAAAATAGATCTTATATTATTGAATGCAAATTTTTACTAACTAATATTAATTTTAATAGTGTTTATTTTATTAGAGTTTAGCGTATAATTGCATGGTTAAATCAAATATATCAAATACGAAAGTACCCTTAATTGTTGTTGTAATTCGTACAAGCTGATGCGTTCAAATTGTACAATTTTTACATATTTTTTACCAGCTACAAATTAAAAAAGAGAGGGTTAGAAAAATTGGGAAAAAACCTTTTAAAAATAACATAATGTTAAAATATAATGTTTATTTACCCAAAAGTACATTTCTAATTCTTCGGAAGATAGTTTCCAAAGTTTCAATGGCATCATCCCCAAGGTTGACTTTCATCATTCATAATATCTATAAAAGCAATTATTTGTGCACAGTGCACGTGATGTTAGGAAGGATTCATTATTGGATACCACAGAAAATGCACGTTAGTCTTAAATTTCCAATTATGGTTTACTATGAGAATTTTGTTTTGTGGCAAAGGCTAATGAACAAGTTTGAATATATATATGGACTTACCGGTCCGTTGATAAAAATGCTATTATGAAAAATTAGTAAAATACAATAGAAACGCCTCCATTGTTTAAACTGCTACTTTGAACGTTTTTTTCAAATATTCTATTAAATTTTATCAGATTTGATTGAATTATTTGGGATCACTTTCATTCATGGTAAAATTTCTAATTAATACACAATATAAACTGTCTGCATGGTACAAATATTATAATAAACAAATATCACTATATTAGAGAAGGCCGCCATTTTTCTTACTTGGACCATGGTACGAGAAATTAATGAAACAATAAAATGATGATTTTGGGAAATATTAGAAGTTTGTAAAACCGGAATTCTCTTCTTTTGAAATAGAAAGTCCTGTGCAACGTTAATTGAGACGTAAAATTACTATAAAAGATGGATGTTTAGGTGTTTGTTAAATATTAATGTAATAAAAACGCATAATATAACGAAAATAAACTGATAAATTAAAATTAATAAATAGAATACCTAATGTTTCACAATTGCAAATTGCTGGCAAAGTTTTTGCCATTTCTAGATGGCACTGCTATATCTTTTGTCATTTTATCCAAAGTTTTCGTTCTATTGGCGTCTCTTGAATTATAATTTATGAGAAATGCCTTTCGAACGAATTTTTGTAAAGTATGTAAAGAGCCTTGGGCTCTTAATTCAGTCATGTTCATCGCGTTTAACCATCTTTGTAAGGTGTTTATCGTTAAATCTTCATCGATGAACATAATTATGTCACTTTCTAAAATTCGAATTGTATGTGTATTTTCTCTGTAAATAAAATAAACAAATTAGTAAAATAACCAATATACTTGAAGTAAATAAAGTAAATGAATGATCTGTATTGTACCTAACTCTTTGTTCTTTGAATGCATCAATTAATTCATCAACACTGTCAAGAAATTTATTTCGGAAATCACTGAAATTTCTATTTGCTGCACGTAGCCAATCTATTCCTTCACCTGAATTGAGGTCACAATTAAAGATTTGCTGAACTAAATCTTCAAAAACGTTCTTATTAGGATTTCGGGCCTGAAGAAATAGGCATTTTAGTTCTTCAAGAAAATTCCAATTTGTTTTCGCCTAAATTATACAAATTATTTAACAGTTATGATATTAGCAAAAAAACTAACGAAAACAAAATTATTATACTTACTTTATCTTCTTGTTTTGGCGTTTGTGATACACCAGTTGCTAACGTCAATGAATTAAAATTTGGCGAAGTAAAGTTGAATGTATTTGCAATTGGTGTTTGTATTGATAGATGCATATTATATGCAAGTAGTAAGATGCTCTGGTTTTCACATAGCTACGAACATATTTGGTGGATATTTGTCATATTACCAAATGCTACTGGAAGTGTGGGTTTATTAGATTCCAATGTTTGACGAAACATATTGGTTGTATTCGAACGGGACACATCATTATTATTGTCAAATCTTGTATTAGATCGAGATGTAGAACGATAATTTAAATGAAACACATCATCATTATCATTGAATCTCATATTTGCATTATTAGATCGTGTATCATTGAATTTTATATATATATCATATGTATCATTAAATTGAGATGTAGGATGAGGTGTAGATCGAGGTGTAGTATTATTCAAATGAGATTTGGATGTATCATTTGAACCATCCAATCTGGTATTACGAGTCCTATTAACATTCATATAAGATCCCATTGTCACATCCAATATGTTGTTATCAATTCTATTATTATTGTTTGTAATTAGCGCAAGAGGTTCGCGTCTGATATTTTTAACACTTTCATCACTAAATTGACTTCCATCTAAAGAAATGGAGAATCAAAAAAGTAAGGATGAAATTTAGCCATATTATATCAAAATATAAATTTAAGGCGAAAATTTACCTTCTGAAAGACCATCATCATCACTTAATTTTAAAAGTTTATTAATCGGATTTGGTTTAGCTGTTTCTTGAATATCTTCATTCAAAATATCATCGCCAGCAGGTTCTTGAATTGCATCAATATTGTCTACAGCATTTCGTTTACGTTTAGCAGTAGCTTTCGAAGCTGATGAAGTGGCCTTTAAAGCTGGTAAATCTTGTTGAATGTTATCAAGTTGATTTTTCTTCTTTCGACCTCTGGTGACCTTTGGAGCCAATGTCTGATCATCACCATCTGGATTTTTTTTCTTTTGACCTCTTTTGGCAGGAGTTTTTTGATTGGAACTGTTTTAGGTCCTTGATTTTCTTTTGGAGCTAAAAAAATGATTTTTTCTTTGTGAAATCTGATATATTTTTATAGTAATGGCTATAGTCTATTATACGTTTAGCTACCTGAAGGACCGTCAAATTCATCTTTGCCAACAGGATTACTTTGATTTTTTAATTGACTTCGGGTATTTTTTCTAGGCATAGTATCAAGAAATAAAGTCTTTGAATTCCAAAGAAAAAAATGAATAAGAAAAGACTTTTTAATGTTTAAAATTTAAATCTTGTATTTAAAAAGTGTTTAAATAAAATAAACTATTATTGTATTACCGTAATTGGCGAATGGCAAAGTAAATAGATAACTATACTTTTTTAGTAATAATATGCAATATAGACTATTAATAATTTATTAGACTTTATTTAGTAGAAAATTAACAATACAAATTATTTCTTAAATCTATCAAATTGTGACAATTGATTTCCATAAATGGTAATAATAGATTTAGACTCTTGATTAAACTTTAGACTATTGATTGAACTTTGACCTTTTGCTTCGTTTCTCTAAAAAAAACACTCTCTTTAAAGAAACCTTTTTTCGTTTTTTTATCAGAATATTTTAAGAAAATGTTTCGAGATCGATATGCTTCTGGTAAAAGTCAACATAGTTATATTAGACAACGAAACACCACATTTAATATATCTTCGACATGGAACACATGGAATGAGATAAATAGGAATGACTATACTATGGATGACTATAATGAAGACGGAGAAATGACGCTGACTATTAATTTAGAAAACGAAGAGGTAAATGAAGTCAATATGGATGGTTTTGAGAAATTCAAAAGTGATTATGAAAGTATGATGATGGAGTTTGATGAAAGTGATGAAGATGACAATGTAGAAGATGAAAATGACAGAGAAGAATAAATGGAGATAACAAAGATTCGGATAAAGAAGTAATCATCGATCAACCTCTCAATAATGAATAAATGCCGCATTTCTCTGGTGATTTCGCACCATATTTCAAAAATATTACTGAATCACTATTTTTCTGTTAGATGGAAAAACATCACATATGTAAGTAATATTATATTAATGATAATTATAACATAACTTTCTATTAATTCTTTACCAGCTACACAAGCATACGACGAATTAGTGGATATAATTCATCATCTGCAGTTCAGGAGCGAAGATGTTGTACCAAATAGCCGAAGATTTAGAAAGTATAGGCAAAGACTGCCTTTACTTCTAATAAAATCCCGCCGAATCAACATTTCTAGTAAGAAAACGCCGTCAACATCTAGAAACACTGGAGAAGCATATTATTTGTCCATTACGAACATCATTTGTAATATATTAAATAACCCTTCTATATTTAACATATTGTATTTTGGACCAGGCCAAGAGGTTGAAAAGAGTAAAGAACTTTGGCACAGTAATATTTGGAAAGAGTCTCCAAGATTAGGACAATCATCTATAATAGTCGCTCAAAATACATATCACACTGGAGATTTTGTAATATACCGAGAATCTAGAGAGTCAAAACGATTTGGATGTATATTAGTGATTGTGCAGCAAGATAACCAGTTGAAAGTCAAAATCCAACGTATTCTAACATACAAAGACTTACCAAAAAACTTCAAAAGTAACATCCACGAACAAAGATCACAAGATGAAGTTTGGTTCTTGGATCGAGAAACAGATAATGCAATCGTGATTGTTGAATCACAAGCGATCGTTAAGCATGTATCAATCTCAATTTTATATAATGATGATATTAACAATCCTAATTCAATTAAAATCAGGGAAATTCTCTACAAGTATAATGGACGCTGGAGAATGAGAGATGTTAAATTTTCATACAAACATCCTTCAGAATTTGCTGCATTGAAGGATCCAATAACAGATCTTCCAGTATACAAGCTATTCATCGATCTGTACTATGATGATTTTGGCACGTTTCGAAATGTTTATCATTCGTTGGGCGGCATCTATATACAATTTGGGAACATGGTCCTTGAAGAAAGAAAGAAGCTCAAGAATCACTTCGTGCTTGGCTTCATCCCATTCGGTGGTTGCTTTGATGAGTTTATTGAACCTTTTATTTTAGAGATGAAAATGTTAGAGAAGGGAATAATTATGAATGTTCAAGGAAATTCATGCCTTGTAATAGCAAGTCTTAGTGATATCATTGCGGATTTACCCCAAGGGAATGATTTAGTTGGCGTAAAGAGGCATAGTGCTAATAAGGGGTGTCGAACGTGTAATACGACCAAGGACTTATTAACATCTGATGATCTTGATTTACAGTTAATCTCTCGATATCATCACCAAACAGATGAACAATTCGAAGAAATATCTAAGGCATCAACGGTTACAATGTGTAAAGCCATTGGAACTGAATATGAACCACATCTGAATCCACCAATACTCGATGAATTGAAAAGAGAGAGACATTTACAGTCTCCTCAAGATGTTTATCATATTACGGCTGGGAAAATACTGAGATTTCTCAAAATAACAATCGAAGCATTTACTCCAGAAGGAAAATCTGAATTCATAAAGGTCTGGAAATCCTTCGAATATCTGAAAGCTTGGCGAAAATTACCAAATCCAACATCGCATGTAGACAGTTTTATGATGCCAGACTGCTTACAATTAGCTATGATGTTTCCATTTATCCTTAATAGGTTCTTGAAGCATACACACTTCAAAAATCCAGAGCTTACCTTGTTTCAACATTGAACTGGAGTTTCTCGAAATGATATTGCAGCAAAACTTTGGTTGAAGTGCTGGGTAATAGTAACAAGAATGATGTCAATGGTATTTAAAGATTCTTTTACAGATGAAGAGTACGACAAACTGCGTGAATGTTTACATAGTGAACGAAATCTTTTATCACAGGTATAAATTAGCATTTATTTATTTTTTGTTTGTTTACTATGATTTTTTAACTTTTATTAATTTATTATACTAATTATTTTATTTTACAAATAGGCATTCAAAGATTTCGAGAATTTGCCAAATCTACATACCAACTTTCATCTTCTATTACATGCAAAGAATTATGTGACACTATTGACACGAGTGTTGGAACCAAGGAGATGGTACATAGAATATTCAAAGGCATTGTATCACGAACAAATCTAAAAAATGTGAGTTTGGATTTGTTAAAGCATTATACCACGATATTTGTGATACAGCATTTATTAGATGGGGGCATAGATTTACGATCGAACACAGCAAATAATGGTTTTATAAATCTTTCGAAACATTTGCAACGCTTGATGAGTAACTGGTTTGTTACGAAAGATAAAGTTGATGTTAATGATGATACAAGCAAAGGTATAGTATAATTGAAAATATTTATTTGTTTCAATAATTTACTAACTAATAGTATTTAAAGTTTACTCACCAGATGAACGAATGTTCAATATATCATTAAAAAAAAATATCCCTCAAAGAAATGTTGAAATGTCACTATTTTTAAAAGCCCAAGCAGAATTGAGATTGGCATATGAAGATATTAGAGAAGATTCTACAATTATTAATGACTCATTATCATTCTCTGAATATGCAAGCTTCAACTTTGAAGAAGATGATGATACAACTCTATATCGTTTACATATAGGGAACGTTATATCGATCAATGTTGAAGATGGGGATAATTTCGCAATTATAAGAGCAATATTCCGTCATTAAAAGAATGATCTTCAATTCATGTTTGTTATCATTGACTGGTTCGAAGAATTAAATCAAACAAGGCTAAGTTGTCCTGTTTACAAATTACAAACAACAAATGATACTAATTGGCGAAGGGTTTTTCTATTAGTTTAGTGAATGCAAATAATTTTACGCATTTCGTCCATAGTTGTAAAGACGAAGAATGTATCGGAAGCAATCATGATCCCAGGAATGATTTGTATATACGAAACTTATTTTTTTCAAAGCCGTTTAATATAATTTATTAATGTTCTATACGAACACTTCACATTTTATTTATATTTTATTTATAGGATTTATGGAATAATTTAATTTTATTGGTGGGTTTTATTGGGTATATGCGATTGGATTTGGACAGAAGAACATTATTTAAATAGAACATTTTAATGTATTTTATCAAACATTTTTAGATTTCGAAAATAAAGCTTTATTATATATTTAATATAAATTTACTATGTATTTAATATAAAATTACTATAAATTTAATATACATTTAATATAAATTTACTACATTTATATATTATATTTGCTATCTATTTAATATGCTTTGTCAATGTCGATTCCACGTTTGTATGACCCTAGCTAAATCAGGTGACGATTTCCTTAATATACAGTGTACAACCTCGACTAAATAAAGTTTCAATTTTCTTAATATGCGTCAACTTTATTTGAACGTTTTATCTAACCTTATAGTGGCGTTGTGAAACCATATTGTGATCAAGTCTTGGTTATAAGGTCCATAATAAATTTCTGACTTGGTCACAATATGGTTTCGATTTGAAAAGTTTCTGCAAAGTAGTTTCGAACTTGCTCTTTTTCTTGGCAAAACAATGCTCAGATCGATTCATAAGCAAAAATGTGTTGATTGGACCTAAAATTCAAATATGATGATAGAAAAAAACCTTATTTAGTAATAAAATGATTTTTCAATGGAATCCAATAGCGGCTACATAATCCTAAACAACTAGTCGTATGTCAAGAAATTCCTTAATAATGATGTCCCATATGTTATGGATTGGACTCTCTATTAGTCTTGACCTGAATCCCATTGAAAACTTTGGACAATTGTTAAAAGGTATATGGAGTTACGTAGGCCAAAAATTTAGTGAATTAGCGAGATTATGAGCAAGGACTAGGCCTTCTAAATAATCTCAATGCCTCGACATTATAGGAAAGTTATTGAGAATAATAAATGTTTTTTTTTGAAATCAAATATACTGCGTATCAGATTTAAATGATGTAACCTTTGTTGATGTAAAAAGGTGACACAAAAATAATTCACGTGAAATTTAACAAAAAAAAATTAATTAAAAAAAGAGTTTATAAGAAAAAATTAGTAATACATGTAAATTTAGAAGAATTTCTTAATTCTTGAAAAACATGACATAAATAAGTCAAGAATTTCCATTTTAACATGAAGCGAAAAATCAAAGAAAGGTTTAAACGTTGTAACAGTGTAAAATTTTGGCTAAAATCTGATTACAAATCCAATGTCAATTAAATGTCCTTGTTTATCA
>CAMKVN010003448.1:0-10476 GCA_946474995.1 Funneliformis geosporum
TGTTAATTAAATGCAAAGAATTCTTGGATTACTTTAAAAAATATTTGATCAAACAGTCGGTCAAAATCGGTCAAAATTGGTCGGTCAACCAGTCGGTCAGAAACCTTTGACCGACTGATATCAGTTACGACTATGACCAGTCATGACCGTAACCATTAGCATCCCTAACTGTGTCTATTATATATGTGATGATAGTCAAAATTTTTCTTAATAAAGATCAAAATACTGATATATGAGAGGTTTGCTAGAAAAATGGGCTCTGAGAAAGTTTTATTGCATTTTAATTTTTAATAATGTTAGATTAAAATGCAACATATATTAAAATTTTAATAAAAAATGCTCAGAGCCCTATTTTCCTAGCAACCTTCCCATATAATAAGGAGAGCAATATGTCTGTTTTATTTTGAAACATCTATAGCAGAAAAATTGATTAACATCATAATTATACATGAAGTTGAAATGAAAACCCAAAAGTCGAAATGAAAAGTCAAAATGGTCAAAATTACGTTATATCACATGATTTTTTATATATAGAAAAAACAAAAAAAACAAAAGATATACAATCTTGGTCAATATCACTCCAATTCATATAAAATAACTATCATTCGATTCCCTGCAACTAGACGAATCTAATGAGACAACATTCATTGATTTTGGATCAGCTTTTTTTTTAAAGACACAGTAATGCATTTATTTATTATAAAATTTATTATCAGTTAATTAAAATATGAAAATCCTAAAAAGGGTACAAATGTAGAAAAATAAAAAATGCTGCCTAATAATTATCATTAGTAGACTAACTACAATCAGACCAACCGGTTGTCTCGTCAGGCTCTGGTAACAATCACTAGTAGAATTACCATCATCACTTAACTAAAGAAGTGAAAAATGTTTGACAAATAGTTATTACTGAGTTAAGAAGAAGGATCATTTTCGTTCATAAACAAAAGATTTGGTCATAAGGGAAGTATAGGCATATTTATATTCAGGTAAAGATAATAATGAGTTTGAAAAACTGTTAATAAAAAAATTGTTAGAAAGACTATAATTTCATTTTTTGCTATATTTCGAGATGTTAAGTGATCGTTCTTTTTCTATAGTAGCTGCACATTTAGATTTCCAGATAACTTCGTAAGATGATCAACAATGTAATCATAAAATGGGAAGAGGATTTTAGAGATGCGAGAAGAAGAGTTGGTAAAGGAGTCAAGTAACTTCAGAAGAGTGGTAGGAACTATGCCTTTAATGAAATCTATGAACGTAAGGTTGTAAGGATCCTCTTTTAAAACTCAAAAAGGATGTGATGAAAGTAATAATAAATTTATGTCAGAAGGGTAGACTGTTCGTGAAGTATGGATGAAGAGTTGATTTTTTAGGACATTAAGAGCAACAGTTATGATTTGTTTTATCTCTTTTTTCGCTTTAGGACAAATCCATATGTGATTAAAGTGTTCTTTGTCAGTATTGTAATGACAGCACATCCATATTGAGTTATAAATTGTAGATTGAGTTGCTTTCATAAATTTGATTGTGGAAATTTGTTCAAATAGAAATTTAAGTCTTTTGCAGTGTACCTGAGACTCTTTAAAAGAGATTTCAGTGGGAGTGTTGAGTTTGATAAAATCAAAAGTTAATGACCAATTGATTTGAAATTAGCTGTATTTACTATTTCTTTTTAAGTAGTAGAAATCAATGAATTGTCTAGTATTAGTGTAGTCTTTGAGAAATAGACGTAGTGTAGTGAAGATAGGCATATCATTGAATGTTGGAATATAAGAAAAATAAGGAGTTTGACTAAAGATTAAAGGTAAAGGTGATGACATTAAGGAGGATTTGGCGAGTTGATCAACTCTGTAGTTATGTGGATCATCAGAATGCGCTGTTACTTTTTTTAATATTAAGGAAATATGTCATTCATCTATGAGTTTAAAAATAAATGATCAATAGACATTAAAAGGTATTTTGAACATCAATAACGGATAATTAAAAGTGTTTTGTTTATGAATTTTGTTATATAGATGGATCAAGGTCAAACTATCTGTACAAACATTAATCTCAGAATTTAAAGGGCAGATAAGCAAAACTAAAAGCAAAGCAAAAATTTCAGCATTAGTGGAGTTAGCCCAAAAAGATGGGATAGCAGTAGTGAAATCTATGTTATAGTTGTCGTGAATAAGTAAAAAAGCAGAACTTAAATGGGAACTAGGAGAAGTAAAATGAGGAAAAATTTTGTGTGAACCATCAATGTAGAAGGTAAGTATATTCTCGTCTTTCAGGTTAAATTTAAACTGATTAAGAAGAAGACAGGTTGATAAGACAGGTATTAAAGATTCAATAGAACAAAAGGGAAGAGAATTACTACGTATCATATGATTGGGTATGACATTAGGTCTCATATCCAGATATTTTTGAATTACTTGATCTAATACTGATTTGATATTTCTCTTTAACAAGTAAAGCTTTTCTGAGTTAACTGATGTAAAAATAATTGGTTTATATGAGTTGAGGGAGATCAATGTCAACCAAATTACCATATAATAGTCATTGAGCAGTGATAGGGAAGATGATTTCGTTAGAGATCATTGTTAAAGATACATCCATCACAAGCTATTAATATGTTCTGTTTTTTTTGACGGAGATTTTGGGTTAGCAGTCAAATTGAAAGGAACAAAATGCTGAAAAAGAACCTTGTCAGGAAAAAGTGGAGATTTGTAAGATTTTTCAAATATGGTTTGTCTAGGATATGAAAGATTATAATAGTTTGATTCTAGGGGTCTATAGAGCAACCCAGTCAGAAACTTTGTTAGAATCTATAGGAGATGATGTTTTGAAATCTGAAGGGGTAAATGGTGTGATAATATATTGTTCTTTGATTCTATTAGAATATACAGGATTTATTAGAATGGTCTGTTCTAAATAAGAGAACCATTGTGGATAGCTTCCCTTGACTGTATTATGATCATTATTAACTTGTATTGCTAAATCTCTGAATTATGATAAGAAAATTCCATTACATAATAATTGATCTAAAAAGAGAATCAATTTGTATTGCAAAGAGCTGATCCACTTTTTCTTTTAGGGAATAATTTTCTGAAGAGGAGTTACCTCCCTTTGATTGCAAATTTATCAGTATTGAAATTAGTATTAGCGAAAGATATATTGGATTGAAGGTAATAAGATATAATATTTCCAAGATAGTTATCATGTCGAAGGTTATTTAGCTATGCAGGCTAACAGATTAAAGGATTATCATAGAGCTAGTAAAAAATTTGCAATTATTTAAGTCTGAGTTCTGTAGTCTTTACTAGTGAAGATGAAGCAGTGTTCTCATTTTATCATAATAGCAAAATGTTGGATTTTTGAATGTATCATATTGGTAGCAAAGTCATTAAAGCTATTTATAAGTTTACTGTTCAATATACTATTAGGAGTAGATTTTGAAAATTTTAGTTTGTGTTTGAGAAAAATTCTAACTTGGAAAAATAAGGCTTGACATTCTTTAGATAAGAAAACAACTAATTGGAATCGATATTCAATATAAGGAATAAGAATCATGTTAAAGATATATTTGAGTTGTTTGTCAGTCAAGGGTTTGGACTTTAGTTTTAAAATAAAGTCAGCGATTTCATCTTTAATTTGTTGTTTGATATACGACTTATTGTAATTTGCAGAGATCCAAATGCCCAGATATCTTATTAATTCAGAAGGTTTTTTTGTTAGAAAAGATACAGGTCAGTTGAGAACACTGAATATTGAAATATCTACTTCAGTTGCCTCTGAAGTAAGAATAAAAGATTTGTCATGATTGACTTTCATTGAATTCAGGTCAAAAAACGATTGAGCAATGTCAAAAATAGCAGTGAGATTGGTCAAACTATCTGTAATCCATATTGTGTCATTCATGTAGGCGGAGTTTGATATATGTGCAGTAATTTCAGATGTGTCAGTTTTAGTGATATCTGGCTGTCATGAAACAGACATTTTGTATTCATAATTAGACTTTGAATACATGATAAAAGAGGGTCATAATAAATGACCTATAGCAAAGGAGAAATAACTTCTCCTTGATCAATTCCAACGATGACATTATAAGGATCTGTGTTGTCATATGCGATAAAAACTGAGTTTTTTCGATTCAAAAAAAGATTTATGATAACTTTAGTGAATTCAAACGGAATTTTTAATCTTGCTATCGCTTTTCTGAGCATATAAATGTTAATACAATTATACGCTTTAGACATATCTTGAAAGAGGTATATAAATTAGTATAATTGGATTTGTCAAATTTGTTATTCAAACGATGGTATTCAAGAATATTATTAACAATGTGTAATGGGTCCATGGTTGATTGGTGAGGTAAACCAGCAAAGTTAAAGCCTTTAAGTATGTTGTTCTTTATAAGAATATCTTGTAATCTTTGATTTAAAATCTTTATGAATGCTTTTCTCACTGTATTCAAGAGGGTAATAGGACGTGTATTATCTAGCTTACAGTTCCAAGATTTCAGTTTAGGAATTGGGTATACATATGCAAGATTCCATTGTGCAGGAGTTAATGAACTAATAAAGCAAGCACAGATGATAGTATATAAAAACTGATTCATTTTAGGACTAAGTTTCTTGAGCATTTCATTTGTAATTTTTAAAGGGTCAGAAGCTTTGTTGTCCGGTAAATGTTTTAATGTTATTAACCATTCATCATAAGTGGGAATGTCCATGATGCTGTCATAGCAATCATTGTCGATAGTCTCAATAGGATCGTAATGACATTCCCAATTGTTCCAATTTGAATTAAAGTTATGTGATTGAAAAGTTGTGACGTCTCTATTTGTTAATCCAGCAATGTTTTGAAAATGTGAAGCCGTTTGCATTTTGATTTTATCAGGAATTAATTCTAGATGTTGCTTTATTGTGTCTGCGTGAAACATGATTTGATCGAGAATAATTGCTTTTCTATTCCTTTCTAGACAAGAGTCAATCATTTTAGTGGGTGAATTTTTGAAATTGTCATTTCGATTTTTAATGAACTCTGAGATCCTTTCATTATTTTCAGTTCTAGAGATGATCTGTTGTTTGGCTTGCATAGGTTTAATGATGTCAGATTTTAGTTCAGATAAATAGTTTAGATGATGGTTTACTAAAAAATAGCCATCAATCGAGGCTGTAGAAATAAAGTGTTGAGAAGCTATTGTTAGTAGTGATTTGTGTTCATCGAAGAAGAGAGAAAAAGGAACGAGTAGCAAAGGTGATTGAATTAGGAATTTGTTAATTTTATAATAAAGTTTGTATAGTTTTTTAATGTGTTTGTGGATCGAAGAGTTGGAAAAAGTGAATAGAGAATTATGGTGTGAGGTTGTGATTTGTTTGGGTATATATTTTTTAGCAGAGGTAATAACTGTATTAACAAAGAAGTATCAAATAGCGTTGAGAAAATTTTGAGATTCACTAGGATCATGAGCTATACAAGTTCGATACTTTGGATTCATTTTAAGAATAAGATCCATTTTTTCAGCGAAAAAATCCCATTGAAGTAAAGTAGTTTGTTGAAAAGAAAATTCTGCTTGGTAATTTTATGTTGTTTTGAATATGCGTTTGATGATTGATTGAAAAAATTGTTTTTGTATAGCGATATAAGAAGGAGGAGATGATCGGATGAGTAAAGGAAGGAAAAGTTATTTAAAATATCAAAGGTAACAAGGTCGTATGCAAGAGAAGATAAAATGAAAATATAATCGATATGGGAAGAAAATGAGTTAAAAGTTGATGTGAAGGTAGTGGGAAAGGAGAATGTGAAAAAAGAGATTGTATGAAGAAAGTCAAGCTTGATAATATTATATAGAAAACTTTGTAAAATCCTTTTGCATTTAGCCTTATAGTTTTTGGAAATGTTAATATTAAAATCTTCCATAAGGATTACGTGAAAATTATTTTTTCAGCTTTGAACTAAAGAATCTATTAGTTTGTTTTGAATATTAATGTCTATATTTAAAAGATTTTTTGTCGTAATTACTTGTAGGAAGGTAAACTTGAATAATGCGTAACTTAAATTTATTTCTAAATTGAAAGTCTAAATGTAAAATTCGGTCAAAATAAGAGCTTTGATTGAAAAGGTATGAACAAAGATTATTCCTAATTAGAAGTCCAATCCCTTGACAATTTTGAAAACAATTTGAGCTGTGAAAGAAAATTTGTAAGGCTTGTCGTGAAGGTTATTATTGAGAGATCTAGCTTGCAAATATGTAAGATGAGTTTCACTGAGACCTAGAATATCAAAGTTGAAATTAATAAAAAATTGTTCGATTTGTTGAAGTCTATTTAAGGAAACACAGCTTTAGATGTTGTGTGTAGCGATTGAAAGTAAATTGAAATTGTTAATGATGGAAAAAAAATTTGCATTTATTATATTATTAATATTTGTAGGAATCGTAGAGGACGTTCCATTAAAATTTTTTGTTTGGGAGTGTATACTCATTGAGAAATATTACTCATTCAAATGATTGAGCTGATAGTGGCAATCAAATTTCTTATTTTGTTCTTAATTTCGTTAATGGATGATTCGACAACACCAATTCTTTGAAGATTGATTGAGGAATTTGTATTGAGAACAGATGATTCGTTTGAAATTATAGATATTTGATTTTCTTGAGTCAGTAGAGGAATAGTATCTTCGAGCATAAAATATTCATCATGTGAAGGAAAACGTAATTCAGGTCAGTAACATGTTTGATGTTATATTCGATATTGTGCATACATTCGAGACAATTAAGTCTAAATCCAATATCATCTTTGTTTTGTTGATGTTCCATTATATCATTTTTTATGGAAACAATTTCATCGCTGATCGAGAGGAGCTTATTTTCGATATTGTTCAGTCTTTCCTGAATAATTTTCAGTGCACCATTAAGGTTAGGATAACAGTGAAAAGTTGTTTGTCATCACTCTTAGGAGGAGTGTTTTTAAGAGAGTTGATATATAGCATAGCACCTTTGAAATTATTATAGATATTGTTATGTGGTGAATGGTAAGGCTCTGGTTTAAAACGATCGTAGAGTGATCTATAAGGATTTGCTGGTTTGCGGTTAGTACAATTTTTGAATTTGTGGCTAAGAACATCACAGCTGCGACAGTATTTGTTCGATGGTTCCATCTAGTATAGTGTTTTTCCTTTGAATTTCTGAGACTGCACCACTGCAGCATCAAAGTCTTCTAGTGATGTGAAATTAATAAATACATAGGGTTTAAGTCTATATTGTTGATCACGTGCAATAAAGCACATTCTGGCTTTGATGTATGCAAGAAAATCTCCTAATTGTTGTTGATCAATATTGAAAGGAAGACCAGTTAGTTTTAGTTCAAATTGTTGTCTTAAAGCGATTTGCATAGGATCGAGATCAGTTAGTTCTATTCTAAGCGTAGTTTCAAGAAATTTAATGGACCAAAGGTCATCATAAAAGGGCTTGATAATGTCAGCGTTTTTGAAAACAATGAATGCAATCTGCCAGGAGCCTCAGACGATCATGGAGAATCTGGTTTTCGCTTCATATCTGGGAAAAAAATTTCGTAGTACATCAGATTTGACAAATAAGAGGATATTAGACTTTAAGAGTCTTTCACTTTTCAGCATCTTGTTTGAGTTTTTTTGCTGCAAGGTCAACAATAGTAAAAATAGGATTATGTTGTATTTCTTGTACTTTTGTAATAGCATATGTTAGATCCTCCATTGATTGAAAATAGACTGAAAACTTTCTAAATTTGAAAATGTAAGTGAAACCTTGATAACCATTGAATCATACAAATAGAGAATTAATGAACGTGTGTTTTTCAGCTATGGTTTTTCCTTTTATATTTGACACGTTGTCTGTCACGAAAAAGCGTGTAGAAGCAGTGATGATGTTGTATGAAGTCCCTTGATTTTCTTGGTCATGTGACCCTTCATTTTATTTGAGTTCTTCAGACCAAGATTGTTTTTGTTTCTCTTTATTAACGGGAGGAAGTACGTAGTCAAAACCTGTATCTTCAAACATGTTGTTATTTTTGGGTTAAATGTGCATAGAGTCATTAGCGGTTTGGTTTGGCGTGGAAGTTTGAAGAGGTATGTTGGTAGAAGTAGTATCAATATTCATTTCCAAGAGCACTTTATTAGAGAAAATATTGTTGTTAGTTTTTTGTTCAAATAAAGGTTCTTTGTTGTCCGTTGATATAACGTTTGTAATAGTATTTTCAATTTCTGGGTCGATAGTGTCTTCATTTGAAGGTGTAAAAGTTTTTTTTTTTTTGGAAAAATTTTGTTTGTTTGTTTCGGTTATTTTTGAATAAGTGTCTGAAGTAGTAGAGTCATTAACTGAGATATTTCGTTTATTTCGTTGATAAATATTTTTTATTTGTTGTTTAGAAGAAGTTGCTCTAGTAATTGGCATAATTTTTATTTTTTGTCGATCTTTTTTAGTAAACTGGACGTTTAGGAGAAAGAGTTTTTTTTTTGTTGATTTTGGATCAGCCCATCTTGAGATATTTGCGATTGAATTTCAAAATCCGGACTCCTTTATTTAAAGTAGAATTTATTGATTCATAATTTTGGCCAATAATACAATTGTGATTATCACGAGATTGAATGATCCAAAATCAATGAATGTTAGCTCATTGGATTCGTCTAGTCGCGGGGAATTGAATGAAAATTGTTTCATACGAATTGGTACGATATTGATCGAGATCATACATCTTTTGTTTTTTTATTTTTTCTATATATAAAAATCATGTGATATAGTTTCATTTCGACTTTTCACCTCCAATAGTCGAAATGATTTCGACTATTTCAACATTTCAGATATTTAAAATAATCTATTTCGACTTCATGTATAATCATAATGACATATTTCAAGAAGCTAACTAAGCAATAAAACCAATATATCTTATAATACTTTACAAAATATACTTATTTGTTTGATTGGAAATAAGGCCGTTCAAATCTAATACTTTGTTTAACATAACCCCCCTCTCATTAATCAAATAAAGAGCCAATGAACAACATTTAATTTTAATCATGTGACTGTAATTCCAACATAACGCTGGCCAGTACTAGAACAATATTTATAATATAAAAATCTTATATTTTATCCATAGTATAATTTGATTATCATAAATCATGATTGTCATGTGCAAATTGTGTAATACAGATCTAGTATATAAATGCTTCACGTTACACTGTTGATATTCTGTCGTACAAAATGGATTTCTTTGTTATATGTGTTCTTAAAGAAGCAAAAACCATTATTTCAGATAAGATTGTAAAGGTATCACTAGTATCACTAGCAGAAAGCTTTCAGTTTCACGACATTTTTAATGTAGCAACAAATGAACAGTTTGAGAATTATGATGTTCAGGTGTTTTTAAGAAAGCTTTCATAGAAGTAGGTTTATGTAGTGGAGGGACTGAAAGGTGACGTAAAAATGCTATTTAAACTAAAATTTATTCATATTAAATTTGTTTTGAAAGCAACAGAGGCTTGTGATCAAGAACCTCAAGGACTAAATATATTTGATTTACTTATGAGGAATTCATAATGTGTTCATCTTCTAAAACAGAAAAAGGAAAATACTTGCTGAGATTTATTATATAATGATATTATTAAATTATTATAAAGTAAAAAAGTTGGATAGAAAAGTAGAACCTATAATACTCTTGAAAAGAGTTTTGTTGAACATTTGACTGCAGCATTATGGTATATCAATCCACATCGCATAAAATTCACAGAACGATCACTTTCACTTGGAGAATTATTCAATGAATTAAATCAATATCAGCAAGGTCAATATTATAATCTCTTTTATTTTACTGAAAAGTACGCTGAATATAATCTTATGCATGACAAATTTGAACAACTAGTTTTTTCATTAGAATTGTCAGCGACACAACCTTGGGCAACTAATGAGTAATAGAGTAATATTATTAAAGAAGTTTTTATTTTAACGTCTTCAATGCAAAAATATGTAAGTAATTTGAAGCAAATTAACAAAGCTATGAAACAAATACATTTAAGTGATACACCAGCATGTCACCTAGCTAATGATCTAAAAGTATATATAATTGACTCTTGTCAGAAGATTGATGTATAATACAAACAACTCCAAGATCATTTATCTAATGTAAATTATTATACCGAAGTTAATTTGGAAAGTCTTTACCTAAAGATGCAATACAACGGTATTATTATATTAAGGATCTTCAGATTCAATTTTCCGTTACTTTATATCGATATTACCAAGGAAATTATCTTGGCATAATTAACTATATCTAGAAAGTTCTATCTAATCCTGAAAAACGTTTAGAAACTACATATGCACATACAGTGGCTTACAAAAGAAACGCAAGTAGAGTTGCTTGCCTTTAAAAGTTATAACTCGCCAACCACGAATGCTAGAAACATGGTTTTGTATTTGTTTTAAACCTCAAAACCTAACTAATATTCAGTAAAAATTTG
>CAMKVN010003449.1:0-10471 GCA_946474995.1 Funneliformis geosporum
TGGAAAATTGTCCTTAGAAAAAAGGTATGGAAACTGTGACCTTGTAAAAAGCGATGTGTAAACTTTAGATTAGTATTAATAATTTCTGATTAGCTCAATAATTTCGCAACGAACTTGTTTACTAAATTTGACTTCGGAGGGGCGAAAATTTGTATTGTATATTTATATTGTTATGTTTATGAAAAATACTTATTCGTTATTCTTTGTCTTGAAAAAGTAAATATTTAGATTTAATGCGGTAATTAAATTTTCGAAAAATTGGCGCAAATTCTCTGATTCAATTTTTAAGAATTATTATTTCATTTTTTTATATACTTAATAAGGAAACTTATTCTTTGCAGAAACTCGTGATTTGTTATCATGTGGTTAAGAGATCGTCAACAAATCACTGTCCAACACGTGACAAACGAGATCGTAATATGATCGTAAATTTATCCAAGAAACACCTTTTCGAAGTCGTAGCAATTTCTTCAATTTAATAAAATAAATTATTGTTAAATTAAGTTGTAAATTATCTATTGTTATAAGTAATGAATAAATACCTGATTCACAATTGCAAGTTTGTAGCAATATTTCTGTCATTTTGAGACAGAACTGCAATGTTTTTCGTTATGTTATCCAGGGTTTTTGTCGCTTCGGTATCTCTTGAATCATAATTCATAACAAATGCCCTTTGAACAAATCTTCGCAAGGTAGGCACGGTATTTTGATTTCTCAGTTCAGTACAGTACGTCCCATTTATACATCTAAAATACTTATCGTTACAGATTCATCAACAAATGCGATGATTTCACTTTCCTGAAGTAGTGTTAATAAGTTTTTTCTGTAAATAAAAAGAATTTACTAAAAATAGGTAGTATAACAAAGACAAAGAAATTAAAGTGAAAGAATACACTTACTGAGCCCTTTGTTCTTTGAATTCATTTATCTTTTTTCAAGATTTATTTCGTGAATCTCCAAAAAACTTTGTGGCTACGTTCCACAAGTTAAATCCTTCGAACGAGTTAAGACGACAGTTGAAAATTTGCCATACCATATCTTCAAAAACACCTTTTTATGTATTTCGCATCCAGAGGAATAAGCATTTCAGTTTTTCGAGAAAGTCGCAATTGTCTTGCAACTGCTGTATTATTGTATTATGTAATTTATTTAGTAGTTTGTAACAAAAATATGACAAATAAAATTAAAATTAATAAACTTTACCGTGTCTTGTGGAATAACATTTGTTGATTATGATTTGGGAAAGCAAGGTTGAATATGCTTGTAACTGGTGTATGCATTGATAGATACACATTGTATGCAAGTAGCAAGATATCCAAATTTGCACATAGCCACAAAATTATTTGTTGAGCGTTCCTCATATCGC
Organism: Funneliformis geosporum; assembly: GCA_946474995.1. Classification (NCBI taxonomy): domain Eukaryota; kingdom Fungi; phylum Glomeromycota; class Glomeromycetes; order Glomerales; family Glomeraceae; genus Funneliformis; species Funneliformis geosporum. The sequence continues at coordinate 1,367 of CAMKVN010003449.1, forward strand.
AAAAAAGTGCTGAAGGGTCGATTCTGCATTGTATGGTGTTCGAAAGGTCAAATGAGCATCATTATCAGTTGTATTCGAACGAAACCTATCTTCACTATCATTGAACTTCATACGTATATTAGAACGATTATAACAAGATGTAAAAGTAGGTGTATTAGATTGATTAAAATGATGTGTATAAGTGGATGTATTATTAAGATGATTATCAAGATAAGGAAGAGATGTAGTATTGTGAGAATATGTGTCATTTGAACCATCTAATCCATCCAAATGATCTAATATGTAATTCATGTAGGATCTGGTCGTCTCATAATTAGCTTTATTGATATTTGCAATCAATGCAAAATGTTCACGTCTCGCACTTTCATTAAATTAAGAAATAAAAGAGTGAGAAAGATGCGAATAAAATTTGTATAGCATTGTAAAAATATTATTTTAAAGTAAAAGTTACCTTCTAAAAGATCGTTATCATTATCTCTTGATTCTAAAAGTTCATTAATCGAAGCATTGGTAGCAGCTGCTTGTTCTTGAATGTTAATATCTGAATTTAAACCCTTATTGACAGCGGCTGATTTCTGAATTGTGCCATCATTACTGACAGACACTTTTCGATTGGTCTTTGAAACTATTGCCGCAGCTTTACATTTTGCGTTAGTCTTTGATGTGGTTTCATAGCTAGAACTTCATTTTGTTGATCATCATTAATTGTAGGTTTCTGTTCAACATTATTGAAAATAGGATTTTTTTTCTTATCTCATTTTTTAGGAAGAGGTTTTTGGGTAAGATTCGTTTCTGGTTCTTGATTCTCTTTTGGAACTAAAGAGAAAATTATGACTTATGAATCTAACTCAAGATGCAAAAGACGTAAAATCATTACTTGAAAGGCCATCAAGTTCATTATTATCAATAAGATCAACACTTGGATTTTTCTTTTGACTTCGACTTTTGGGAGTCATTACTTTAAATAAGTAAGGGAGAAAAGGTATTTATAAAAAAGAAAGTTAATTGTTTCTTTTTAAATAAAAAATGATAAACTTTATTATATTGCAATTAGGGCTATTGAGGCTATTGGAAAGTAAATCAGTTACGTAAATTAAACTATTTTAGACTTTGTTATTGTTATTGTTTTGTAAATTAGATTATTATTATTTTATTATTATAGCAAAGCAAATTAGACTTTTATAGACTTCTGTAGTAACCATATATAGTAATAAATATCAACAGAATGAACAAAACGAATTTCTTTCTATAATATTTTAAATAAAAAGGAATATTAATAATTCTTTTAGTAATTTAATATAGCGTTATATTGTTATATTTATATAAATTTGATATTTTTACATATTTTTTGATAAATTTTATTGATTGATATTTTTTTCTTCAACCTCTGAGTGATAGATCAATAAATCAAATAGACAATAAAAATGTAACAAAGTTATAGTTTACCATATATGGTTAAGTAATTGTATAATATTTTTAATTAATATATTTTAATATAAATAAACAAAAAAACAAAAAAAAACAATTAAACTACATAACAAGCTTTTTTTACTTTCTTTCTAAAAAACTACTTGTCATTTCTTTCCTTTGAGAAAATGTTTTAAAATAGGTTAGTTTCTAGCAGTAGTCAATGAAGTTATATTAGACAATAATACAATTCGCTTAATGTACAAATATTTTTAACATTACACAAAAGAAATTTTAGAACAGATAGTGAATATTTATTCATTTTAAACTTATGTTATATTTACTATCCTTTACATTAATATTTATTGGAAAAAATCTACTCTAACTATTAAACAAGGAATATATGTTATACGAATTCCTGTAACTTTCACAAAAACTTCTAAAGTAGTAATCCAGGAAAAAGAGAAGGATGATTATAAGAATGAACTTTTAAAAGGGTATCCTACAGTATCTACCTATTGGAGGAATGCTTTGAATCAGAATCTGATAACACTAATGAATTGTAATTTATTCTCTGAAACAATTAATATTCTTCAATAAATTCAGAAGAAATACTAATAATGAAGAAATGGAAGATAATTCTAAAGAAATTAACCTAGCATTTTTTCTTGCTGAAGTAGCAGAATTTATCACAGAACAGAAAATTATTCTATTCGAATAAACTGGACCATTGGATGATCACTAACAATAATTATTCCAAGATCTTTTAGTCAAATATACTAATATCTGTGCAAAAGTCAAATGGAAATTAGAAGATTCAATACCAATTACCTAAAACTCTTATAGGATAAATCCAAAAAATACCAAATTTTTAAATGAAAAATTAAAATGAATAGAAACAAATAAGATAATCTGATTATCCTACAGCTTACCAGTTATAATAGTTGGAAAAAAAGGAGGCGATAAAAGATTCTGTGTAAATATCGCAAGCTAAATGCAGTAACAAAAATTGACGCCTATCCTTTACCAAGGATCGATGACTTATTAGATTCTTTAGGTAGAGTATATTGGTTTACTATATTAGATTTAGCCAGTGGATATTGGCAAGTAACTATGCATCCTAAAGATATTGAAAAAACTGCATTTATTACCACTCATAGACTATATGAATTTCTAGTTATGCTTTCAGATTAAACAATGCATCAGGCACCTTTTAATGACTAATGAATTGGATTTTGAAAGATTTCATTGGAATATTTGTGGCAATCTACCTAGATGATGTAATTATTTATACAAAAGGATATTTAAAATTATAATTTAATAATTCTTAGGAGAACTGTTATTATTGTTAGTACGTGAGATTGTTCTGAATAAATAATTCCAGGTACGATTCCCAATAATAGCTATTGATTAAAATTAGTGATTATATTGCTACAAATATGTGTATAGGTTCTTTGTGATCATTGGTATCAATTAAAACTCAATATTTTTTATACTTTTTCTGAAAACTACATTTTTAATTTAAAGTTTGTGATAATCTTATGTATTACGATTTACTAAAGAAGGATTGAGAATAAGCTCCTCTTTATTTTTAATTTTGCGATATAGTATCGTAACATTAAATAAATATAATATATATATATATATAAATTTAAGGGAACAATTAAGTGATTTCACTTCATATCATACTTTATAAATAATAAATTTTAGCCAACCAATGTAATTCTATGAATTTGTTCACCTAATTAATATAATTACCTGTTCAATATTTACAATAAAAAAATATTTTATGATCTATTTTGTTAGGTGCTATAAGTTAACTAACTTCTCCAATATTATTTATAGTGAAGATACTTTGAAGTGAGTAAATCAATCAATTAACGATGAATTTCATTAAAATTTAAAATTGCAAGTATTATTTTCATAAATTACATTATAATTTTATTTCCAACTATTACTACCGTTTTTATACTTTTTATAAATTATCATTTTTTTCTAAGGTCTTTATTACTTCTCTTCATCTTTAACTTGAATTCTATTTTTTTGTATCTTAATTGTGATTTAAACAGTAAGTGGTAAAGATATCCATTCCAAATGTGATTTATAATATAACAAAGAATTATATGTCTGAAATGTCAATGATTTTTATATTTGTTGTTGCTTGTTCAACTTATTCATGACCAATGTTTCCTTGAGAATATAAATTTCGTACCAATCCAAAAGTCATGAAAAGTATATTCATAAATGTAAAAGGTTGGTTTAATTATTGAGCTTTGTTTATATATTCATTTTGCAATAAACAATTACAAGAAATTTATTATTAAAACTTTATCCAATATTTCACGAACCATTGATTAATAACTGAGAATTAAAATTTTTATTTCTATTTTTTTATATTTGTGTATAGGTCAAAACACCAAACGTAATGATTTGAAAACTTTTGAATAACCAACTTGCTAGTTAAACTTTTTCATGAGGAGAATTATCGATCTTTTCCTTTAAAAGATTTGTGGCAGTGAGATTTTATCTATTAAAAAAAATGACAACTCATACTTAGTAATTTCAAATTATAAATATCTAGTTTATCTACATGAGAAATTAACTTTATTTTATTCATACTTATAATAGAATAAAATAAAAAAATGTATTTATGTAGTTTTACGATTACTTCTAATTCTGACAGAGGATTTAACATTCATTAAATGTAAGTATCAATACTTATTTAATTTAGGTTGGATGATAAATATTTTTATTTTTAATATTTTTTTTGCAAGGCAGATGAGTTGACTTTTGCATCTTCATTAATAACGATAACTATTAAAGATTTTCTTTCATAAAGTAAAGCTGCAATGAAATTCTAATAAGCTTAAAGTTAGATGACGATTTATTAATTGATAATAAATAAATTAGTTCTTTGTTTGTTATTCATAATAATCTATATAATTTATATAATTTGTTACTTATGAAATTTTTTTAATGATAAAAATTACTAATAATGAGAAAATCAATCTTATATCAATTTGTTATTAATTAATTCATCAAAATAATTGGCGGGATTAATATTTTCCATTTTTCTAATAATAATCTAATTATAAATTATATTGTCACCAAGAAAAATAAAATTAGTATATTTAGTGAAAAACTAACCTCCTCCCATATTTTAAAAGCAAGGAAATTTTGTTGGTGACTCATGGTCGATTGGAATGAATACCGGATTTCCTACATAGATCGAAAAAGGTGTAACTTTCTTAATCGAACCATTCATCCTAAACCTGAAAATAAAACAATGGGTTTAATTTAGTTTCCTAAGAGAGAGGAGCTCACGCAAGAAGTGTGCTTCTCAACTTTGCAAGTATGATGCGAATCTGCACTACCCTATTTGAGAGACTGTCAAGCATTACCAACACGACTTGGAGGTAGGGATTGGAATCGATTCTATTAAAATAATCAAAAATGATTTAAAAATCGAATCTATTATTAGTTGTGGCATAGAGCATAAATTCAAAAGATCCATTGCATTTTGAGAAAAAAATAGTGAATGATCGATCAGAAAAAAATTAAATAAAAAAATGATCGTTTGAATGTAAATAAAAAATTTGAGGAAAAAAAAAATACTAAAATCTAGTTGCATCAAATGAACAATAATTTTTATACTAAGAAGTAAAAACTTACCTTTCTAGATTTATGGTATAAATAAATGAACTTTATTTGTGAATTGATCCATTAAAATTCTTATTATAGTAAATGTAATCATCTCATCGTTCAATTTTGTCATCATCGTGTTCGTATCAACGATCGTCCTGATGCTCACTATAGAAGACGTTGATTCTTCATATAATTGAATTTTTAATAGTTCATTTCGAGCTGACTGCAAGTGTAGGGGTTAAAGTTTTTATCCTAGACACTTACACAAATAAATTTTTTTATTGTGCATTTATTAGGGATGACGTACTGTATATAATTACATTGCACATTCTCATTCGATTATCGACCACTAAATAACTGCCAATAACTGAATGGGACCTTGCAATGGAAAGAGATAAACTACTTATTACTAATCACAAAGATTACAATAATGACAATCATTGTCTTTTTAGATTTCATTGCTTGGTAGTTTCCCCTTTTCTATTGCAAAGGCCCTATATATTAAAGCCTAAATTTAGGACGCTCTTAAAAAAACTACTCCATTTTGATATTCTCACACTCATTAAAACTATGCTTATGTTAATTAGTACTGGAAAATGTGATATAATAGAGTCTGAAGAAAATCCTTCTAACGAATTGAAGTGGTTAAATTTTTTTTTCAAAAAAAGGTGTCATGTAAAAAATTTAACTAGCTATTTTAATATAACGTGAAGAGTTTGAAAAATCACAGAAGCCAGAATAAAACAACAATATTGTTTCTGGACTTGACTGAATTTCCTTTTTTTAGATCAGGTCTGCTGCACTATAAGGTTTATAAAAAGATATGCACATTTATTTGTATTATTTTCTTTCTTAGTATATTTATTATTTATTTTTATTAGTTAGTATTTAATTATTTATTATTATTTTTTTTATATTCAATTTTCTTTTATTAGGATTGCGTTTTAGTAAATATTTAAAAATTATAAACTTGGAAAGTAAAAAAACAAGATACAGATATTTTTAATATACCATTATTTATAAAAAGTAATTTGCTTTTACCTAAACAAATTTCCCGAGAATATAAAGTTTTTGATGTAGAATCATCGCGTTAAATTAACGATCCATAGAACTGATCTCAGCAACACTATAAGTGGGTTAATAATCTATCTATTGATAGCCATAAAATTGAGTTATTATAAGGATACAACATATTAAATCTATCTTATGAGGTCCTTTATGACATTAAATCATATTGAAATAAATAACGATACAAATTGCTCCCAAGTGTATCTAATTGAACTCTAGAGTGCAACACAGATTATTCATCAATTGAAAGATTTTTGTCCAATGATACTTGCATTTCTTAATTTTAATATTTTCATGGACATTGTTGAACCACGACTGATATTTTTTTTAATTAAAGTCTTCCAATATTCTTCATGAATTAGAGCTGTAAAAAGTGTAGAATATGATGAAACTACGCATGATAATAAACTCTTATTCGTAAATGAATTTTTACATACGTACAGGCAAGCTATTCGTCAATAAATGAGTTTACAAAGTGTATTTTTATTAAAGATGGTACAGCAATTGATTTCAAATTTACAAAATGTTGTAACATAAGCTAAAATTAGTTGCAACATATGTTGTAACATTATAAGTTGCAACATATATAGGTTAAAACTAATTGCAACGTAAGTTGCAACATTAAAAGTTGCAACATATTAATTACAGTTCCCATCTTTAATTTTTATACTGTTAAGATGTATTTTCGCCAATAAAATACAAACAATTATAAATAACCTCGTTAAGTATTTGCCTAAATTTCATCTTGGACAACGAGATGCAGCTCAATAAGTAACGAATCAGTCATGTACATTATGTATTTTATTGCTTGAAAGTATGGTTTGGATATGACAGTTGGAAGCTCTTTTATGTGTGTTTATTAATGCTGAAAATAAATCATTCGTAGCTAATCAACATTTAATTGACAGCATTAGGTTCCCTAAGCAAATTTGACAGAGTTTTGGGCAAGATTGATAAATTAAATTCGGTGCCTTATTATTTCATCGGCATTATGCCGATATGCCACTTTTTGTATTATTTGATATCGAACAGTTGCAAAAATTTTGTAGTCTTAGACCGCTGCTATTACTTAAGGTTATATGATTATTGCATAAGGGAAGTTTATTTTGAAAATGAAATGTGAATTTTTTTTATTTTTAATCTTTTCATGATTCTTGTTTTATTTTGAGATTCAATTCTTTATAGGATCAAAAAATTAATAACAGCGCTTTATGATATCTTTGTATAACCTTAGATTTATTATGCAAATAGCAAACAAGTATTTTAACGTTTTAACGAGGACCTAACTATTTTTATTTGTTGCATAGTGATACCAACTCTGCAAAAATCAAGAGAAGTCTATTCCGGAATTTTCAAAATTACTGAGCCGTGACTGAATAGTCAGAAATTCTAAATTAAATAAAAAGTTTCAAATTTTTTTGCCGAATGGGATTCCGACAACTCTAATTTGGCTAAAATATATAATTATCTATTTTTTGAAACATTAAAACTTTTGAGATGTTAATAATAAAATTATGGTTGTTAAATGAGAGTTGAAACTTAGTTAACAGCTAAGTCGATTGTAAAGGATCTGACGACTGACTGAGCCAACTCTAGAATTTACCACGGCTGTTGCTACTAATTTTACATAACCAAATAAATTATATTTTAAAATTCTTAATCGTTTTAATCTTTTTCAAGTCGCAGAATGTAACAAAATTGTATAATAAAAGTCAGTTCAATTCGAATAATAAACATTTTATTGTCTTATTTATGAACTTGACTATTTTTGCTTAAGAACAACATCGTCGTAAACAAGTATTATTTCCAGATGTCATTTAGATTCTTTATTTATTTTTTGTTTTAGACATGTATGCTTAATATTAATAAGTAATTCATATATTTCCTAAACATATGCTTCAACTACAAAAAATGAAAGGCCGTATACATTTTCATGATTGATCGTTGTTATAAACATTCACTTAATTTGTACATTATCAATATTATTAGATATATTATGTTTTAAGAGAAAATGAATAACTTCTGTTTAATTTCAACCGAGCTTAAGTGTTTGTTTAAAATCGCTATGTATAAGTGTGCTGCAGAAAATTTTTGTCAAATAGACACATATGACACATTACGCGATATTTGATGTTAAGCCATAAGGTAGTGCCCAGTTATGGCTTGCAAGTTTGTAAATCCCAATAAAACCTTTAGGTGGTTTATTAATATATCGTCATTGTTTTCGTGGAAAACCAAAAAAATAAATAAAAAAGGTTTTTTAGCACCAACTATTTTGATTAAATTTCAATTTCATAAAATCAAAATTAAAATTAATTTTAAAGAGAAACATACTATTAATAAACTTTAAATCGCTTCTTGTCAATTATTTAACATTTTAATTACAGTAAAAAGTAAAAATCAAGAATCGAGATTATTGAATTGATTTATAATACGCTTTTTACAATGCTATAAATCTATAAAATTTCTTTATAAATTGGCTTTATTTAAATTTATTTAAATTAATATTTCACTCACTAGTATAAATTTATCTTATACTCATATTTATTAACCAATATTCTTTAGAGAATAATGAATAATTTTTAAATTTTATTATAACAAAATTTTTTTAAAAAAAAAGATTATTATAAGATTATCATAATTTGTTTTAAAGAATTAGTTCATATTTCTATCTTTTAATGATTGCAAATTAAAAAAATTGCAATTGTAATATTAAAACTTCAAATTCACAATTCAAATAACTATTCATATAATTATGAAAATTTTCATAACTCTATAATTATTTGATCCAATTATATTGAAAGTACAGTCCCCGGTAAAAAGAATGACAGTAAAATCCGCATCAATTTTTATGCTGTGAATTTACCGCTTTTTGGAATTAAGCATTGATTATATGCCCAAATCGGATATTGGAATCAGAATTTAAAAGGTATATTAAAAAAATAAGGTTTGTTATTTGTTTTTATTTTGATTTTATCTCCGAAA
>CAMKVN010003450.1:0-10468 GCA_946474995.1 Funneliformis geosporum
GCCGAAACTATATTAAAAACATAGTAAGGGATATGACGAAATTATTTTGAGGGAGTTTCGGCTGGCATCTTTAGTCAGAATTTAAAATCTTTAAATTTTCATTATATTATGTATTTTGAACAATTAATAGTTGGAAAAGGCCTCTATCTTATACTATATAACAACCTCAAACACAAATCATTTGGATCTTTTTCATAAATTAAAAAGCTTTCAAATTGGTATCTTAGATTATAAAGTTATTGATAATCTAATTCATACTAATAGATTAATTCCATAATTTATATCTAACATTTTACATCTATCAGAATTTGTCATTTCCACTCTAATCAAGATCAGAAAAGGATAAATTAGACTATTTTCTGGGACAACACTTATCAACAAATAATTATAGAATGATCAATTAAAATCTTTACTCAAACTCTTTTTCATCATTTCTATAGACAAAATTTATTACATAATTCTACTCTCCTTCAAAAAAGCAACATACTTATACAGCATGTCCTAGCTAGCAACTTAGATGAAAATAAATTAGACTCCAGATTACTAAACATTCTGATTTCAAATATGCTTTTTATATAAATTGTGGTTTACTCAATATAATTAATGTTAACAGTCTAAAAGGAATAAATACAAGATTAATAGATCAGATTTACTTATTTAGAAGCTCTCTATTCACACTTTATGATCAATCCCTTTTTCTTCATAATAAATTTTACAACATTAATATCTCTTCACAATAACTATAGAAATCTCTAGAAATTATTCTTATAACACAAATTTCCTCAAAAAATTGATTATTAATCAAAATACATATCAACATCTTTTACATCTTCAACAACAACTTTATTTATTACATTTAAATAACCCCCAAATCTTAGAATTTTATACAGATGGTTCTCACCTTTTTGATTCTAATAATTTGTCTACTAATCTTAGTTTAGCATTAGCTTTTATTAAAAATGATAATTTAGAATTTTTTTTCTTAACTACTATTACCTCCCATTTGGTTCAATTTATCTCATGTCAAAATTATGGCTATTTTATTAGTTATACTTTTGTTTTTCCAATGTTCTAATATTATAATTTATACAGATAATCTTTCTTTAATTCAAACTTATAAAAAGATCAAAAAACATAACATCCTAAATTACTCTACTCTTTTTTTCAAAATCCCTTTTTACATATGAGAGGTGATCAGTAGAAAAGAAAAAAATCCAAATTTTGGTCAAAATTTATATTATTAGATCACTTGGTTGATTTTGGTCATATGCACAAATTTAGCTTAATAATAAAATTTAACAAAAATTTTGGATTTCTCTTTTTTCTACTGATTGCCTCCTATATATTGATCTTATATTTTCTTTTTAAACCCTTACAAGTGAAATTTGTAAAGGTTAAAAAAAACACACTCAGAAATTAAATAAAATGAATATATCGATACTTTAGCCAAAGATGCTTTATTTGATACTCTACTGAACTTAAATCTAAATTTCAAAATCTCATAATTAATAATCCAGTTCAATCCTTTATGAAAACAATTGCAACAACTCAAGGATTTATTGACTTTTTTTACTTAAAAAGAAACTTCAAATACAAATATTTTTACATAAACTGGCTATATACTTTTACTAATCTAAAAGAATATTAAGACTCAAATTCATCTATTTTTAATAACTCAAAACAACACAGCTGAAGTTTCAAATATCTAACTGAACAGTTTCCTATAGTAAAATTCTTAAAATTTACACAAAAACACATTTATTATAATTCATGAAAATGTTGTTGCTATGCTCTAGTAAATGAAACTTTTGACTATATTTGGCTATGCACTTTCAACTTACTAATTATGACTGATATCTTAGACTGTACCAAATATTTTCTGCTATACCAACTTATCTCACTTTATTTTACTCCTTTCATCTCATTAATTCACTATATAAATACTGAAGATCTTTGGACTATCATCTCTAAAAATGATTCCTTAACCTTTATAGATCTAATCAAAGGCGTCATCCTATCAAACCTTTTTAATAATATTCAATATATTACAAATTCACAAAAATACACATTTAATATTTTATCAAATACTATCATATATCTTTATAACTAAACTTATAATGATATTTGAGCCAAGTGGTCTAATAATATAAATTTTGATCAAAATTTAGATTTTTCCCTTTTCTACTGACCACCTCCTATATCTTAAATAAACAAAAAAGAAAATATGATATATCTTCTACATTCACATTAAACCAATACATTAATTCTTCTTCTTTTTTAATAACCTATTTTTACCAATTGGATTGATTTAGTTAAACTATCTATAATAGAGTTCTAAATGAGTCAGGTTGAGCGAGTTTTTGTCAAACTCAACTCAATTCAAATCATTTAACTCGAAAGTTAGCTTAGCTCATTTAGAACTCTAATATATAATACATGGCAGAAATTAGACACTCTTTTTGGATCGATAATAGCTAGTTATTTTTAATTTTTTCTTTATTTTTCAAACTTTTCCTTTTAATGGACAGTTATGATAGGACTTATGTTTATACATTTGTTTTTGAACTTGACAAGACAACCAGCTAATTTGGAGGAATCTAGACTTTTATAAGTTTTGAAATGTCTCTAAACAATAATTTTGTTTATGTTGAATCATATAGATATGATTTTAGTTTTTCTACTTTATATTATTTGATTTTTTATTTTAAATTTAATAAAATTATATTATTATGTCTAAAAAAAAAAACTGATTTGATTTTATCAAAATTTAGAGAATCGAAATTCAATATCAGTTTTTTTTAATAACCAGCCTACTGAAAAAATTTTCTAAACTTAAATTTTATTAAGTAAGAAAATGTGATTTAGATTGCTAAACTGCATAAAATTAGTCTTAATAACCCACTTCAAATTTTTACTAAATATTCTCTAGATTTTGAGGTTTAAAATAAATGCAAAATTATATTCCTAGCATTCACAATTCTGATTGCATTTCTTTTGCTTATTACTATATAAAGGTTATATATAAAAAAAATTATGATGAATTAATAGTAAAATGTATGCAAATTATTTGTGAGTTATATTAGTATTGTTCAGGATTCTATAGTAACATTTTCATAAAGTTTATGCTTAACAATCTTACTAAAAGTTGAAATTTGTAAGGTTTTATTAAAAATTTCTATTAATTCATCAAGTAAAATTTGCCAGTTTTTTTAACAATTCTGATTAATGCTTTAGTTTTTCACTTAGTTAATATGCATAGTTTATCATTCTATGATATAGCTATTATTAATTCTATTAACTCATCTCTTCTGTATTTGTTTATAATATCTTGAACAGATAATTTTTTTAAAAAAATACTGCTGCAATTTTTCTAATACTTAAATTTATCTTAAATTGACAAACCATTTTATCATATTCAAATTTATTTAGTTCTTTAAATTAGACATTTTGATGAAAAAATGCAAAAAATTTTTTTTAATAAAGCGAGATTTAAGGAACTGATAAAACAACTATATCCAATTTAGCTAAAAATTTATAACATAATAAATACCCAAAATTTGTATTTTAATTTGCAATTTTAAAGATGTTTAAATACTTTTGTCTAAACTAAAGATGGGAACTATAATTAATATGTTGCAACTTTTAATGTTGCAACTTATGTTGCAATTAGTTTTAACCTATATATGTTGCAACTTATAATGTTGCAACATATGTTGCAACCAATTTTAGCTTATGTTGCAACATTATGTAAATTTGAAATCAATTGCTGTACCATCTTTAGTCTAAATAATATATAGGGAGGTATAATTAGTATTGGTTAGTTTTACAAAATTATTTAAGTAAAATACTAACATAAAAAACTTTATTTTTTTTTTAATCAAATTACAGGTTAATATTTAGTTAGATCCCTATTAGCTACAAGAACAGCTTGAATCTAACGTGATATTGATTTAATCAAATTGCAGTAATAATTTATAAAATCATATCATATTCCTTCTTAATCTATATTTCTAATTATGTAATATTTAATGGCTGTGAAGTTCGTTTGCAGATCTTAATTTCAATATAAGATCAAAGTTTCTCTATCAGATTAATATCAAGGCTTTGAGCTAATCAGAAAAGAACCTTAACTTTTGAGAATATGAAGAAAGAACATGTGACTTTTGCAGTATGAACAGGTGCATTATCTTCTTAAAAAATAAATTTATTTTGGTTTTTTTGCATGAGATTTAACTGTAAGAATTATATAATTAGCCAAAATTTTCTTGTATAAAATTCCAGTAACGTGACTAATCAAGGGAAATAAAGAACTTAAACTAACTCAAGTGAAACACCTCCAAAATATATAACTAAAGCTTTTTTTGGACTGTAGTAATAATACAGTCTTCATAAAACTCTTTAGATAGTTCACACCTAAAACTTGAAATTCTAAATTGTATGTAGGTAGACTTGTCTGATCAGACAATTTTTTAAAATCCTCTATTGTCTAACTTTCATAAATACAAGTTTACAAATACTGTTTTTCTTTATTACTATCAGAAATTAATAGACTAAGATGGAAATACATAAATAGAAACTTTCTTTAGCTAATTCTTTATGAATAGTTTATGTAGAAACTGTTTTATGTATTTTATTTACATAATTTAAATGTATTTAAGAAAAGGTTTGATGATGGTTTTTTTATTTCTAATAATAGAACACTTTAAACATTTTGTTTAAATCATTAAGAATCTTGGTCAACTTATTGTTTTCTTTAGAAGGTTTTTTAACTCATACAAATCCCACACATATTATACTAAAGAATTAGAGTAACAATAACTGTAGAAATCCTACTATTATAATGACATAACTTCTTTACTGTAATAATTCCTTCTTTTTAACTTTAGGTAAATTCTTTTTCAAGACACATACATCATATTATCGCAGCAATTTTTTCACTATAAATTTGTAGTTATTTTACATGCTCATGTGATCCCTATTATGTCTTACAATATTAATTATTTATATTATTTTTTAAAATACAAATTATGTATAACTAAAAGTAATAAATATAGATTGATTTTAGCAAAAGTAAAAATGTTATGCATTTTTTTATTTGTTTAATTAGATGGCTAATATTAATTATATCCTCCTGTAAGTTCTTGTAAATTTCTTTGCTTTTAATTTCATTATTTTTCTAGATCATTCAGAAGATTTTTTTTGTCTTTTCTTTTATTTAGTTTATAAATATATATATATATATATATATTTGTTTTAAGAAGATTAGATAAATTAAAAGAAAAGAAAAAATACTTGTTTTCACATTTTGTTTTGATTTATATAAATTGTATACTGTATGTATTTATATTAATAAAATAATATATTTTATAATAAAAATTAAAATCAGTTTATTTTACTTAAAATATAAATAAAAAAAATATTTTTTATTTTGTATTATTAAAGTTTTTGAAATATGTAATTTTGTAATCAAAAAATATAAAATATATATATAAATTTTTTTTGATTTATAAATGCTTTTTGGATTAAGTTATTTAAATAAATTATTATTAAAAATAAATTTTAAAATTTTAAAAATTAAATAAAAAAGTAATAAAAGTAATTTAGTAAACTAATACAAATATTAAATAATAATAATAAATAAATAAATATATATTTTTTTCATTATTAATTTTCTTTTCTTTCTTCCAATAGAATTCTTAGTATTATAACCTTTATTTTTAATTTATTAATATTTGTTTTAGCTAATTATAATAGGCATAAAATCTTATCATTGATCTTCTAGTTATAAATATTAAATATAAGTTGTTATATCTAAAACAAATTTGCTGATTATTTAATTTCAGATTTAATAAGTTCAATAGAATTAGATTTAAGAAAAGATACTTAAATGAGATCATTTGAAAATATTATAAATATTATTCAGTAGTTTCAAAATTTAAGAATTTATTGTCATTGAATAGTTTTCTTTGATAAATGATAAAAATATACCAGAATTATATTTTAATTAAATCATATATGAAGTTAAAATAAAAACCTAAAGTCGAAATGAAAGTCAAAATAATCAAAATGACGTTATATCACATGATATTTTAAATATAGAAAAACAAAAAAAACAAAAGATATATGATCTCAGTCAATATCGCTCTGATTCATATGAAATAATTACCATTTGATTTCTCACACTCTTTCTTATTGGATTTTTTCCAAGAATTTTTACTTAAAAAAGTGCACATTCAATAGTGGCCATAGCTTAACCTGCGAACAAAATAAAAAACCCTACTTTTCAAAAATATTCCTCTCTTTGTTTCCCACATCCCTATCTACATAAAATTTTTCGAAATAGTTTAAACAATATTATTTTTTGTTAAAATATTTTTTCTTTACCTTTTTTCAAAAAATTTTTTTCCGGTTTTCTCTTTTTCTTTTTACCTACTAAAAAGTGGACATCAAGAGGTATGTATCTCAACCAACGATCATGATCGACATACTTTGGATAAACAAATCTCACATGATAATACCTTTCCCTTCCTAAATAATATACTCTCTTTTGATTGGCTTCTGCCTCTTTGCAGATCTTCTATCATCAAAGATCACATGCAAATTTAACATGATTCATACTTTATTTTTTCCAAACGTCTTCTATATGGTGTGATAGTAGCTACCACTTGGTTTTGTATTTGTGTCAGCTCAAATGAGTTTTAAATAGAATGATACGAAGCCATGTTATGATGTTTACTCAGTGTAAGTTTGCTTCGTCTAGATACAATCCTTTCTGGTAACCAGGTAGAGGATATAGGTTACTATTTGTTGATACATTGTAGAATTCTCATAGTGGATTCCACATAATATTTTTTCTGTACTTATGAATCTATAAGTATGAAGAGCCTCTGTTTGGACCTCTCTTTAAGCAGTATCTTTAGCTGGGTGGTCATTATATTTGGAATTAATTGAACATTTAGGTTCTTATAAAGTTGTGTTAGTCTTTTTTAATAATTTCTATTTGTACTTATTTTCCTTCTTAGAAGGGTTATTAGTTTGTTTAAATTTTTATATAGAAGTTGAGATCAAAGAGCATTTAGAAATTATGTTGCTATATTGACAACCTCATTTGAATTTCTTGTTAACAGCTTAATCATTAAATATGGATTTTTTAGTTAGGTTGGAAGGGGATTCTAGTGATCAGTCGATCTAAACGGTTTTGAGTTTTTATTAGCAATAGGACTACAAGAGATAATCATTCGTTTAGCTTTTTATCTACTTTATAATTTTTCTTTGTAAATTTTATCTAGTATACAATATAAAATTAATAAACTTATGGCAATACTGCATCGCTAAAAGTCAAAAAAACCATTTAATTTCTCGTGATTAGATGAATCCAATGAGCTAATATTCATTGATTTTGGATCAGCCCATCTCAAGATATTTGTGAAATTCAGACTTTTTATTTAAAGTAGAATTATTGATTTATAATTTTAACCAATAATACAATTGCGATTATCTCGAGATTGGATGATCTGAAATCAATACACATTAGCTCATTAGATTCATCTAATCATGAAGAATCGAATATTAGTTATAATATGAATCAGAGCAATATTGACCGAGATCATACATCTTTTGTTTTTTGTTTTTTCTATATATAAGAATCATGTGATATAATATTATTTTGACTATTTCAACTTTTAACCTCCAATAGTCAAAATGATTTTGACTATTTTGATTATTTCAGATATCCAAAATGATCTATTTTGACTTCATGTATAATTTAAATACAGTTGACTCTTTTTATACTGAACTGGCAGTTCTGGCAAATTTTGTTCGCTATAGAATGAGTTCGTTATAAAATGTACTTTTTTTATAACGAATATAATTAGAAAGATTGGTATATAAAACTGACCAATAATATTTATGCATGTGATTAAATAGACGTTATAAAAAAATGTTTTTTTATTATTTAATTGATAAATCATCGCTAATTTATATATTTATTTATTCATTTATAAAGTAATGATCAAGTTCTACTTGTTTAAGATTTTTTATAAAAAGCAATTTAATTCTTTTATGTAAACCTCTTAAAATTTCACATCTTCTTCAACTTTACCAAATTCTGCTTCTTGTTCAAATAAAAATCTCAATATTGTATTTACAACCTTTTCTGCTTCAGTATAACTAACTTTTTCTAATTCTATTGTTTCATCAATAGTGAATTCTTTTTCTTCTTCATCTATATCAGTTATTGCCTTTAATATTTTATCATCTGTAAGTCTACCTTCAATTTCATTATTCTCGATATGAATGTATTCATAAGCACTAAAATGATCATTTTGTGATAGTAGGGTAAATAATCTTTCAAGTTCTTGATCTTCACTATTCATATCAGTAAATTGTTCAAATTCATCAGTTTCTATTATTCCTGGTGGAAGAATACCGGTTTTTTTCCAACAATTCACAATAGTTTGAGATGATACCATTGACCATGCCTTCATAGCATTAAGTAATGCATGATAAATATTATAATTTGCTAATTCTGTTACATTGCCATTTTGTAAATCATTATATGCATTAATCTGATTTTGAACAAAAAGATGCTTATATCGGCACTTAAATGAATGAATAATTTCTGCATTACAGGACTGAAGAATTGAAGTAGTATTTGGTAGAATAAACTCAACACGTATATTACTTAACTCATTTTGAGTCTCATCAAAAATTATATGCACCGGTGCATTATCAACTAATAAGATAATATTCTAATTTCTTTGCTTCATTTTGGTATTGAGTTTGAGAAGAATTATATTAAAAATACTAACTTGCATCTATGCTTTTTTGTTCCAAAAATAGTGTACAAGAAGATTATCATAATTGAGATTTCGCATTGAACGAGTTACTTTATATTGATTAATAAAGGTAAGCTTCATTTTTTCTGTTTCTGTAGCATTTGTAGCATAAAAAAAAAATAACATGAGCTTTTTCTTTCTTATGACCAGAGATTTGGGAATGTGCCAAAGTTCGTGAAGGTTTCATCTTCCAAAAAAGTCCAGTTTCATCAGCATTCCAGATATCTTCAAATTCATAATTAAGAAGAAGTTGTTGTAAAGCAACATGATCATTAGCAATTGATTTTGCAGAAGGTGCATTTGTTACTTTATCTTACTTTTTAAATTAACAAAGTCCATTTTGTTTTTTAAAACCAGTTAATCAACCCTTCGATTGGTTAAAATCATCAATATTTAATCTTTTAGCAAAGAATTTTGCTTTTGCTTTAAGAATTGCACCATCAATATCTAGATTTATTGCTAATGCATTATCAACCTAAAGATTTAGAGCACTTTCTAATTGTGGCCATTTTGGTTTCTGAAATTTTTTATTTTCTCGTTCATTATTCAAAATAGTAAACTAACGATCCTTTTCCTTTAAAATATCTGTTACTGTTGATTTTCTGATGTTGTATTTTTTTGATAAGTCAAATTGTTAAGATATGGTTTTTTTTCTTTTTCTCTACAAAGTTCTCATTTTTGTTCAGCAGAAAGACTAGTACGTTTGCGAGTTGACATAATAAAATAACAGACAATTTGCAAGGTGTTGATATGGTAAAAAAAAGATAAGAAAAATGTCAAATCGTAACTTTATTAATATGGTAAAAAAATGCTGTAACTTTATTACAAAATAAAACTTTATTGTATTAACAATTAATTATGAAGACCTTTTGTCTTCGTATACAGCCACTTTAGTAATTTAATTTTGAAACTGGTTTAAACCAGTTTCTGGCTAATTGTTTAATTTTAACCAATAAAAAAATTGCTGGTTCGTTATATAGATATGTGATTTATACTAAATGTTCTAACCAAATTAGGTTCGGATTCGGTATATCAAATATATTATACTAATCCAGTATATCCAGTATGAATAAATATAAATTATTTCGTTCTGAAGCTTTTGGTTCAATATAAACAGAGTTTGGTATATATGGATTCGGTATAAGAAGAGTCAACTGTATTTATAATATTAAATACAAATATTTTATAAAATTATTATATTTTTTAATATATTTTAATTCAAGGAATTTAGATCAAATTAAATATAATTTCGACAATTAAGTAAAATAATTTTGTCATTAATAAAAAACTAGTTTCGTCATTTTAGTTTTGTTAATTTCGTCATATTAAGAAAGGTAATTTCGTCAGGTATCACTAGTTAAGACCAATGAATATAAGTAAATTAAAAACCTTTATTTTTTCTCTACATATTGATTTATAAATATAAAAAATATAAAAAATATAATTCATAATTTTAATATACAGTCGGATCCCTATACAGTCACACTCTATATAGTCACACTCTTTTATAAGCAACTATTTTTACAAAACCAATTTAAAATATTATAAAATAATCTCATTATAATCACAAACCAATTATAGTCACTATCACACAAATAATTAATATACATATTATTTTTATTAATGATTAA
>CAMKVN010003451.1:0-10460 GCA_946474995.1 Funneliformis geosporum
AAAAATTAAAATGCAATAAAAATTAAAATTTTAATAAAAATTTCTCAGAGCCCCATTTTCCTAGCAAACCTCCCATATGTTATTATTTTATTTCAATTGTTTTACTTTTTAATTTAATTATTTCATATTTAAATTTTAGTTTTGTTTCGGGTCGTAATCACATTGAATTATTGTATTTATAGAATATATTACAATAATCTTTTTTACAACCAACAGATCTGACATTTTAAAAAATATTTCTGGTATTGAATTATTGAATTTCGAGCTTTATGCCTATTTAAAATTTTTAATTTTAAAAATTTAGCTATTGTTCCTAATTAAAATCAAATTATAGTTTAAATTCCTTAGTAAATTAGTAAATGTTCATTTATTTCAATTATGCCAAAAACTTAAATTGAACTTTTAGAGATGATTAATGGTAAAAGAATTTAGAAAAGACCGTTTATTGGTATCATGATGCAAGTGCATGCACAATATAATCTTGCACTTTTATATAAAAATGGCGAAGGAATAGAAAAGAATTTTGAAAAGGCTATTTATTGGTATCAAAAAGCTGCTAAAAATGAAAATATTAATATACAATTCAATCTTGCGATATGTATTTTAAAGGAGTAGGAATTGGAATTTAAAAATGTTAATATACTGGTACCAAAAATTATAATTAATAAAAATATAAATAGACTAAGATTTAATTAATAAGTTTCATTAATAAAAGGATTTTTTATTGAATTAGAAAATGTTATTTATAATAGATGTAATAATTGTTTTAAAAATAGAAGACCTTTGAAAAAAAATATCAAAAATTTGTATAATTTACATTATTATATAGTCCAAGAGGAAATAAATATGTTAATGAATTCATTAAATATATACAAATTAATTTTATTTGAGAATCTAGCAGAATAAAATTTATTTCTTATAATTAATTTGAAAATATAGAAAAAATCAGTAAATAAGAATTTAATATATTTTATAAAGTTATTTGAAATAATGATCTATCTTATTGAAATGAAGAAAAAGAAAATTTTGAATGTAATGATGTAATAATCCTAATTATATATGAAGTCAAAATGAAAAGACAAAATGATCAAAATGATATTATATTACATGATTTTTATATATAGAAAAAACAAAAAAAAAAAAAAGATGTATAATCTTAATCAATATTGCTCCTATTTGTATGAAATAACTAACTTAATTTCTCACATCTAAAAGAATCTAATGAGCTAACATTCATTCATTTTGGATCAATTCATCTCAAGATATTTGTGATTGAATTTTGAAATCTAGATTCCTTTATTTAAAGTAGGATTTATTGATTTATAATTTTAGTCAATAATAAAATTGCAATTATCTCAAGATCGAATAATCATAAATCAAAAATATTAGCTTATTAGATTTATTTAGTCACAAAAAATCGAATGGAGTTGTTTTATATAAATCAGAGCAATATTAATCAAGATCAAAATCTTTTTTTTTGTTTTTTCTATAAATAACAATCATGTAATATGATATTATTTCGATAATTTCAACTATTAATCTCTAATAATCAAATGATTTCAATTATTTTAACTATTTCAGATATCTGAAATAATCCATTTCAACTTCATATTAATCCTAATATTATTGTTGCTTTAAAGTAATTTAAAAATTCAAAAAATATTACTTTTAAAGAATTAAATAAAATTTTTTTAATTTTAATAAAATTTTTTAGCTTATAATAATTTATAATATTAATTTAAATAATAGATATATAAAATCAATATTTTATCTAAATAAATATTATAAAATTACTCAAATGTCTATATAGAAGATTTTATAAACATTATGAAATGATTTAAACTATTTATAAACAATCTTAAATAAAATAAGATATTATTAATTTTGAGGTAAATTATATTTATACTTGATTATATTCATTAATAAAGATTATTTATCAAAATTTTTATAGTAGAAATATTTTTTATAAAAATATATATGATAATTATAATATTGTAATAAATGATTTAAAAATTAATAAATTATCAACTGAAAATTTAGATAATAAAGATGAATATTATGCAATTATATCTTATATAATTTAGGAAGTTTCTTAAAAAAAATATATATTAAAACTTTAGATATATAAAGCATTATGTGAAAATTAATGATAGATAAAAAATATTTTATAATTGAGAATCACTTATTATTAAAATTTGTAATAGTTTATATTCTTCAATTAATATAATTACACCTAAAGATTATATTAAATTATGTATAAATATTAGCATTCTGATTTGAATAAAAGACTAACAGCTAAAAATGTACTTTATATTATTAACAAATAATATTAAAAGAAGAAAACAATCTAATTATAATTATTGAATCATTAAATTTTAAATAGTATAATAACTTATACAAAACTTACTAGCTTAAAAATCATAGTAAAATACTTTATTTTATAATTAGATTATTTTATTAATTAAAAAATATATATATTTATAAAAGGTAAAAGAAAAGATAATGATAACAATAAAATTATAAATAAAATATTTATTTATTAATTTAAAATATTTTTTGAATAGAAAAAATATTATTTTAGATAAATATTATACTGAATCTTAAAAATCCAATAAAATAATAAGTGGAAGGTAATATAATATTAATTAAATATATTGGTTTTTTATTAATATAACTTATTAAAGTTTTTATCATATAGATTATATTTTTAAAGTATTTGAATATCAATACATAATAAATACTTAATCAAATAATAACTAATACTAACTAGAATATTATTAAGATTATTATATTCTAAAACTAATTTAATAGCAATTATTAATATTTTCAAAATACAAAAAATTTTTATTATCTATATATAAAAAATTTATGAAAATTTTTTAATAATTTTATAAGAAATAAGTTAGTTTTATTTTTTTGAATAGCAATTATTTACACAAGTGATTTTATATAAAAATTTTTCAAGTATTCTCAAAATTGTCAATATAATATAATTTATGGATATTGTATGATGAATTATTTATATTGGTTAATATCACTTCATGATATTTACCAATGAAAATAATCATTATATAATACATATGGCTAAAGCAGATTATATTTAAAAGCTCTAAGATTCTTTTCTAACAAAATATAGGATTTTCTTCTATTTTAATAGAATGTCTGTTGATGACGATTATATTTATATCTTAATTCTTTCTTAATAAGTAGTCAGATTTTTTTAACTATATTTGTATCATATAGTGATATATTTACAATTATTTATATAATAGTTGCTTTAGTAATATTTTTTATTTCATAAATAAAGCATATATTATATTCATTTATTAGATAGTTAGCAATTTAGTAATAATAAAACTTTCATTTTAAAAAGTATACAATTATTTTATGATTTTATTCTTATCAAATATAAAGAATATAAATTGCTTAAAATTTCAGTCATCATAAGACTACAGTCAAACTTTGATATAGCGAACCCTGATATAGCGAATTTTTAAATCAAATATATTAAAATTACCTTTACTATAGTGAACTAGCCAATTAAATTCTTTAAAAAATTCGTTATAAGCTTATAACGAAGTTGATATCTAGATCCTAGAATTCATTATATTAAGAGTTCACTATATATCATACCAAATTTTTAATTCAATTTTTGTTATCAGATGCATAGTTATCTTTGCTTTACAGCCAATTTCAATTCAATATACTTTGTTATTTTTTCTTAATTTTTTTTATTATTATATAATTATTATTAAGCATATATTTCACAATAAAAATAGAGCTCTGAATAAGTCAGGTCAGGTTGTGTAATTAATATAACCTGATCTAATAAGATCGGGTTAGATCAAATATAAAATTGATCTGAATTAAATATACATTTGACCTGACTTGACTAATCTAAAAAAGGAATTTTTTTAGTTTTACTAGTTTAATAATATTTATATTCAAATGTAAAAATAATATATTTAATAAGAAATTAACAATTATTAATTTTGTTTAATATTTTTTTTAAAAAAATATTGATATATGTTTAATTTATTATTTTTCAAAAAAAAAGATTACTAATATAATAATATTTTAATTGCAAAATTTAAAATTACAAGTTATAATAAATCAGTAAATCAGATAACTGCTAATACAATTATGAAAAATATTCATAACTTTACAACTATTAATTCAATTATAATAAAATTTATATGCACATATTTTCGAATCTGCTGAACAATATCACTTATATGACTAAAGTTGATTTTTATTAACCAAAATACTTAAATTACTCTTTGAAGTTACTACATAGATAAAATAAAAATAAAAAATAATTTGTGAGATAATTCAATTACGAAAAATGTGCCTACTTTATAACCATTAATCTAATTATAATAAAAATTTATATTCACATATTTTTAAATTTGCTGAACAACTTTAATTATGTTAATTATATAATTAAAGTTAATATTACTTATCTAAAATGCTTAAATTGCTCTTTAAATCATTAAATGAATAAAAAAAAATATTTCGTGAAATAATACAATCATAAAAAACATTCATAACTTTACAACTATTAATCCAATCATAATAAAAATGTATATGCACATATTTTTGAATCCATTAATCAATTTAACTTCTGTTACAAAAGTCGATTTCCTTTGACTAAAGTGTTCAAATATCTCTTTAAAATAATTGAACAAATAAAAAAAATTAAAAAAAATTTGTTAATTAATATAATTGCAAAAAATGTTTATAATTTAAAATTTAACTTTTTAATTATAATATATTATAAAGTAATTATATAAATAACTTTATTAGAATGTAAAAAGAAAGTATATTAAGTAAAATTAAAGATATTATAAAAATAAATAGAAAAAAATTTTTTTTTAAATATTTTATTTCATTTAATTTGATTGGTTAAACTGAATTATATTAGGTTAGGTTATAAGTTTGACCCAACCTGATGTTGACTTAAAAATTTGTTTACCTGACCTGAATTTTCAAGTCAGATCAAATTTGATCACAGATTGATTTGATCTGATTTGAAGCTCTAAATAAAAATAATAAGATTTATTTAAAATATATTATGCATTAATTTTCACTATAAAATGAACACATTCATTATCAAAGTAAATTTAGTTAAAAAAATTCTTCTATGATAGTATTATAATATAAGAATATTTGAAGCTATTGATAATTATCATATATTAAATGATATTTACTTTATTCTAATTATCAATTCTTAATTTTTAAAATGCAATTCTTTAAATATTTAAATAAAAATATTTTTTAAAAAGTATATTTAGTTATAATGAATTTATCTCTATTTTAGAAATAAGTTAATTATTACAAAAAGTTAATTATTTTATGTAAATAATTGCAACAAATTAATATTAATAATAAATCTTTAAAATTACTACATGTTATTAAATAATAGAATTTTAGAATGCTAATATAAAATTAAAATAAAAAATAAATTATTTTTAATGTTTTATGATAATTGACTATTGATTTCAATATTAAATGCAAATAAGCTACTAATGTTTAATAATATACAATCAATATAAAATAAGTCTATTATAAAAAATATAGGTTAAATAAACTCAGTATAATCTTATATTACTATGTGATTATCATATCTTCTCATTCTTAAAAAATATATAACATTTTCTTTTCTTAAATTATTATGTAACCAAAACAAGAATTTTTAAAAAAAAATAATGAATAAATTCCAAAAAATTATTCACTATCAAGATAAATAATAAGCATCTAAAAAAAATAAAAATGAATAGATTATTAATAATAAAATATGAAATACAAATAAATCAATTATTATTACCTCTTACAATATTCTGAATTAGACTTTTTGAGAATATTATTAATTCAAATCCTATTAAAATTCAAGTACAAAAATGAGGATTTTTATATCTAAATACTTTTATTATGATTTATTATATATTTTCTTGAAAGTATTAATATTTACAAAATATCAAAATAATCAAATTGATATAAATTTCATCAGTTTGTATAATTGTAATTATCATAAAAATACGAAATATCAATTAGTCAAAAATTATAGAAATTGATCAAAATGACATAGTTATCAATTTTAAATATAATCTAATAACAATACTTCAAATATCATTTGAATAATACTTAGATATATTAATAAATTATGTAACTAATATCTAAAAATAAAAATAATAAGAAGTGGGATTTTATTAGTATTTGTTTAAATTATTTGGTTGATAATAACGCATTATAATAGAAAAAAAAAAACTATAAAAAACAAATTTTAAGTTAATTATTTGTAATTCTACTTTCATTCTTTTTATTACAATCATATCAGTTTATTTTTATATTATATAAAAGTATAATATATAAATTACATTAATTAATCATTTATTTTTTGAAAAATAAATTATTTACAAACTGTTGATAACAAACAGATATTAATTATAAAATAATTAGTTATATAAAAAAAATATATAAAATAATTTAATATGAATTAATAATTTATATACAGTATATATAGTGAATTTTTAAATCAAATATATTAAATATACTTTACTATAATAAACAAGCCAATAAAATTCTTTAAAAAATTTGTTATAATTTTATGATATCTAGATTTTAAGTTTTATAATATTAAAAGTTTATTGTATTTTTAATTCACTACCTTATTGTCTCCTTTTTCTTTACCTTTTACTATTTCTTTTTTATTTATTTTTTAAATGAAAATAAATTATAAAAGTTATAATAAAATTAGTAAAAATTTCTTATATCATAAAAAATTCATAATTAGTTTTCATATTCTTAAAGATTATTATTGATCTTTATTTTTTTTTTATAAACTTGCAAAGTATACTTCATAGTATTAATGGATTTATATATAATCCATTTATATAATTGATCTACAGGATTCATTAACTGGATGATCTACAAATTGATCTATAGTTATAATGTTGAAAATGTTAACTTTGTTAATATAGTTAATATATTTGACATGTTCAACTTGTTTAATTAACATATATAATAAATTTTATATAATTTATTATTTAATATAGTTAATTTATTATAATATGTATTTCATAATATATAAATACAGTAGTTTAAAACTTATAGAAAGGGCGGGCAGAATTTGACAAGTTGTAAAATTAACAATTTTTAAAAATCTCTTAAGTAGTTATGTAATCTAATCTTTGTAAATTTACCTTTCTTATTTTATTTATTTCTTTACTTTTTTTATTCTTCCATTTTCTTTATTTCTTCTTTCTTATATTTTTATCAATAAATCCTTTCTATTTTATTTTATATATTTTCATATGTTTGTATAATATATTAATCTTTATAAATTATAGTTATTAATAATTTCTGTAAACTTTAATGATAACTTACAATTTTCATATTTATTGAATCTTTGTGATAAGCCATAGATTTTAGTGATATATAGATTTTATAAGTCTTGATAATAAACTATTAGCCTTTGTAAACTTTCATGGGAAATAGACAAGTTTTAGTAAACTTAGTGAAGTTATTATGTAAACTAAAAAGTATCATTATTTGAACATCCTTTCTAATTATAGCAATTTATCAAAATCACACATTAATAATATTAAATTTTTTTTTGAAGATACAGTAAAAATCTTTTTATTATTATTATCTTTTTAATAATACTCTTATAACTTAGTAGTTCTTTCTAAAACCACATATTGTTATTACAAGCTCTTATTATAATTGTTATTATAATTGCTATCTTCAATAGATAATTTAAGTTTATTATTTATTATGATAGAAAAATAAATATATAATATTTTAAGAATATATAATGATTAAAAAAAATAAAATGCTGAAAAAATATATACTATTTAATAAGATAATTATATTTTGGTTATTTTATTCTTTTATTTAAGAAAATAATTTGCATGTTGAAAAATTATATTTATATATTAAAAAATAAATAAATGTAAGTATTATTATAATAGAAACATATTTATTCTAATTAGTGATTTAAAAGAATTAAAATTGAAAATAATATGTTATAACTTATTATTTGATCTTAAATTATAATACCATTGATTATTTATTTTATATAAGTAAATACATGATATTTATACATAATCTCAATAATATAAAGTTCTTACATAATATATATAATAAATCTAATAAAATAATAAATAAAAAAAATTAAAAAAATAAATCTATTTAATATAAACTAGTTAATTAAATTAATAAATATAACAAATAATATAATTATGTATTTTTAGATAATATTGTTAAATTAGATTTATAAGATTTAATTTACTAAAAATAAATAAAATAAAGAATAAATTCAAGGAATTATAAGTAAATATTCATAGAAGTATTAAAGATTGAATATAAATAACTTTTAAAAATTTTAGAGATTACATTTTAGAAAAATACTTAAGTAAATATAACAAATTAATATATTATTACATAATATTAATAAATAATATAAATTTACAAATAGGGTTAAAGGGTTATAAAAATTAAATTTAATTTATTTAATTATACTTTTTATTAATATAATAATAAAAATAATTTTTTATTCTATAAGTATCAAAACATGATAAAAATGCATAAATATTTATACAATAAACTATCAATAGAAATAAAATTATCATATTATTAGAAAATAAAGTTGATTAAATAATTAGTGAGATTATTATAACAATAAATTCTATTATATTGAAATTTAAAGTTGATATCTGAATTTATATTACATGAATAAAATTAATATCAATAAAGTTGTTATCCTATATCACTAAAAATTAGTTTCAGTTAAATATAATTAGTTTTAAAAGCATTATTTAAAATATTATGAAAAATTTTTTATGTTACATATTAAATTATTTGTTTTAAAATATATTGCTAGTTTTAATAGTCTACAAGTTATTATATGTCATATTTCATGTTGCTTAAATAGATCTTTTATTATGATCATTCTTAATAATCATTTTCTGAATTTCATTTTAATTAAATTTACAATTCTTATCTAAGCATTTAGATATTAATCTTATATTAAGAATATATATTGCAATATCCATTAATAAAATTAATTCACACATTTTATCATAATATTATTCTTTTTCAAATACAATAACATCTATTCTATATTAATATCTTGATTATTTATTTCATTAAATTCTTATTTTATAATTTATTCAACTGATTCAAAAAAGCCTTATTACAAATAAATATAAGGTAATAAAGTAATATTACGATCAAATAAATAAATGAATATCATATTCTTTTTACCTTGTATTTATTATGGTAAAAATTGATAATTTTATCTGGTGAATGAATGTCATCACTTTCAAAATGATTAGATATTCTAAAAAATTTTACTATTAAATCACATTAAAAACCTTTTAAAATAATTTGTATAAACTGATCTTTTAAGATGTATTAAATGCTTGCATTTGCAAATTATTAAATTAATAATTCAAAGGATGAATAGAAATTTCTTTTGAAGCTAATCATTATCTATATTTTTTTAGATTTTTGCTTGTTTAGATTAATAGTTTTATATCTGTGAAGACATTGAATTTCTGGATTTTTAGCATTAAAAACAAGTTTTAGTCAAGAATGTAAAAAGAAGGAGAAAAAGAATTAAAAAAAAATAAACATGATACTTAAAAATAGACTATCATAAAATGCTTCGAATCAAATAATCAGCCTCAGCAAATGGTAGTTGCCACAAATAATTTTCTTCCCACATGATTTAGTAAATTATTAAATATTTGTCACCTTACACTTTTCCATTTTTACTAAGTATTTTGGGGACTTGGAGGTAGTATTTTAAGCTGACTGGGGTCAGTCGACTCAGTTACCCTAGCTGACCTCTGATTAGCTTAGCCAACTTAATCAATTTATTGTAACATAATTAGTCAATTTTGGTAATTATCTTCTTTATAATTTTATTGGATAATTACCTTATTTTTTATAACTTCTTTAATTGTTATTATTGTTCGTAACATCATTTTTTTTTTTTATAAATTTCAACATGTATTATATAAATATTAAAGGTTACAAAAAAATAATAGACAATCTTTTCAAACTTTATATTAGTATAATAATTGATTATGAATAATTTATCAGATAATAAATCAACGCCAACTGTTTCACATATTCAAATCATTTCAGTTAAGCGAGGATCTGAAAGTTGGGTTTAGTTTTTCATTCAAAAAAAGCTAGACGCTGTCAAGTTTTAATTAAAGAAAATGGTACTAAACGTTGTTACGTCCGATTTGTAACTCAAATAATATTCTTAAAATTAAATAATGCTAAGACTAAACTCAGGGAATCACAGCGAAGATTCTTAGTAAACATCAAAGATTATTCTCAATTAAACATAAGTAACTTCTGGATATTTCAGAGATTACGTTTCAGTGACTTCACCTTAAGTCAATACAACGAATCAATACAATACCACGCAAAGTTAATAAACA
>CAMKVN010003452.1:0-10457 GCA_946474995.1 Funneliformis geosporum
CTAAGTATTTTTTTAAAATAAAAGCTTACCTGTTCTAAAAAATGGTTTTCAATTTTAATTATATGATTTATTTGAATGTTTTTTTAAAAACCTGCAACTGTCTTGTCACATGCTGAGAAACCAAGACTTGACATTGTATCAATGGCTTCCCATGTAGCTCCTAATGCGGCTAAATATAACCCAACTTCTATTTTAAATTGGTTAACAAATTTGTTACGTAAATCAGCAATTATGTAACATAAAGCTACAATTGATTTTTTCACCTCCAATTTATTATGAGCTGATCGATTCTTAGAAATAATTGTATTTACCATTAATGGAAAAAATCCTTTAAGTTCAGGATTGGCCTCTTTAATCATATGTTGAAATTGCGTCAGATCCAGTTTCAAATTAGAAAACTCTCAACATTGCTTATTATACAACACATTTGTTAGAGTTTGTACATTTGATGCAAATTTAGGATCGTTTATTCAAACTAAATAAAAGATTGTTATAAAAATTAGATCAGATTAATAGTACTTTTAGTTAATATAAATTATATTATTACCTTCCTCTCCAGTTTCTTCTATGTGTACAATCTTTTTCCTATTGCATTCCTGATTATTTATTTTTTTTCGCTTATTTTGACCATGGTCAGGCTCCACTAAATAGCAATAATGTAAGTGACATAGTTGTTTCCCTACTTCAAGGTAAGGGTATATTTCTAACATATTTTTCTCATAACATTTCTGATATGTGAGTTTTATGATTAAGCGAAATAAACCATTTTCATTTTCACAATTTGTTATTGAGCATGGTCCAAAAATTTTTTTTTTGCCTACTATATTTAAAATAACGGTTTAAAATAAGTTTTGAGTCAACGGTGTACAATATATTTTAACCAATCACAATCTGCGTTGATTGTTTAAATCTGAGCCAATCAGAGAGAGACTCCATCATGCTGCCAACCACCCCTTTCTCATGTATTACTTTACAAAAATATAATAAAGATTTGGGTGTTTATCTAGGTAAACGCGATTACTTTTATTTTGAACTTTTTAAACTTGCGTAACTGATATTGCTTTTTTATTTTACTAATTAATTGAATGATAACGGTGGCTTAGCTACACAGAATCTGATTAGCCGATCATCTCATGATTTATAGAAACTCGCCAGCTCTTGGAACTTTCCTAAAACTATCGAGAAACTGGTAGGGAACTAGGGAAGATCTCATGTAATACAAATTTTAGCCAAAAGCATTGTGTATAATTTAGCCAAATCAAAAAATATGAATCTGTTTTCATCTGAACAATCGAATAAAAATGAATCTGATATTTATTTGAGTATAATATTGCTAAATTAGCTAAAATCACTATAAATCACTAAAATAGCTATAAATTGCTATAAAACTCTTATATCTGTAAAATAGTTAGAACTAACTACTATTCTGGTTTAAATCTTATAGTAGTATGAGTGTTAAACAATCTGCAATATAGCTATAGTAATAAAACACCAGAAATGTGATGTTCTCATGTTCGTTATACATTTAAGACACTTCTTGAAAATAATCCAAAATACTTTTTTAAGAATGGATTTATCCATATGACTGAAAGGTTTTATAAAGATGGGAATTTAAAGCTGAAAGGTGTTCATTTCATATTTATTGCACTGTATGTGACTCCTTAGTAATTATCCAAGAAAATACTATCAAATATGCAAATAATCACCTAAAAAAATGTATTATCAAAAGGCGTCTTGTATATTCTAAACCTATACAGAAAAATGTGAAAAGGAGGAAGTGTATCAATACTCACTTCTTATAAGATTGAAAAGATTTATCAAACATATTGTTTTATATTCAGTAAAGGCTTGACTAATTATAGTTATGCATATGAATATAAAATTAGGAAAAGACATGTAAATCGTTTAATCAATAGTGCAAAAGTTATCCAACAGGCTTGGAGAGCTTATAAGTTGAGACCTGAGACATAAGCAAAATGAGTTTGGAATATGGTAAGAAATGATGGTACCTCTGATGAGAAGAAGTTTCTAAGTATAACTCCTCGTAAAATAAGAGTTTCAAATGATCAGTATATATACTATAATCGGGTGGAATATAATTATAGAGATAGAATTCAAGCTAAAGACGTACCTGAACATGATCAGCATATTCCTACATTATATGATCATTATGATCCACAAAGTTAAGCAGAAAAGAAGAGAGATCAGTTATGAGAACGATTAAATAATGTAGCATACATAGTTGCTTTTATAGAATTACATCTGCAAGACTATAGAATTGTTAAATATGATGGTTGGTCTTATATGTTAAAGTGGCTATCAAATCCTGAATATTATTACATTATTAAATACCTTAACAATGGTAATGTAAACTTTGTTAGAAGTTCAGAATATGAGCGATATATATGTAAAATAGCAGGCAAACCATATCCATGTGAATCGCTAAAAATTAATTATTATAAAACTGGATATCTTACTATTAAGGGAAAGCTTAATAATATAGATTTCTTAGATTCGAAAATAATTATGAGTATATGCAACGAGTTTTTTGAGCTATAGATTCTTTATCAAAATAGTATATTACATATTTATTATAGTAATACAATAAATTGATCTTTTCTTTTTTTGTATAAATCGCCTACTGAATATACCACTTGTGAAAGAGAAATAAAACACGCGATTTTAACCAGGCGTCTGGCTAAAATATGCTAAGAAAAGTCACGATAAATTATTTTTCGAGAAAAAGAAGAAGTTCATTCAATGATGCAATCATAGGGATTCTTGATTCCTAAATATTATGCGAAATACCTTACGGCTAATTATAGCTTTAAAAATTTCTATGCAATAGTTATCTAACGAGCTTACAGAAATTATAAGAAGAGATCCATATCTTTGGCAAAACAAGTTTGGGAGGTGGTGAGAAATAATGATACTCCTAATAGGTAGAAGTATTTAGGTATTATTCCTTGTGGTAAGGCTTATTATTATATTAATGGAAAACTCATAAAATTTAACTGGAAAAGTAATTATTTTAATATGCTATATAATCATACCCTTTATTCTCCTATAATTTAGGCAGAAGAGAAAAAAATCAATTATTATATCGATTAGGTTAGGTGCTCTTTGCTCGTGCTAGAAAAATATTACAACAAAAAGTTTATATACCAAATTGGTATATTATGATAAAATGGGTACAGAATCCCAAATATTATCTTGATATTAAAAAAAGTCCAGTTAGTACACTAGTAGTCAGAATGAAACTGTTTGTGTAACTCAATTTACATATTAATATTCCATCTAACAGTAATTGGTGATATAGAAATAAAGCATCTCAAGAGTGCTCAAGTTAGCTCAAAATGATTTCTAATACCATATCTAGTATTATTTTATAAACATAGCAGGAGAAAAACCATCTATAGATTTTTTAAAATATGATCAAAGTGATACATAAATAAAAAATAGTTCTATATATGGAAATGTATTATATTAGCTTCATATTTGCTTGCATCTTATAGCTAATGCATGTAAGCATTGTGTAATAGCCATTAAGGGCGTAAAGCATAAATAAACATATTTTTGATTCTCATTAAAATATATATGATGAACTAGTAATATATTATCAATTATCTGTGCAAGTGTG
This sequence comes from Funneliformis geosporum, assembly GCA_946474995.1. Lineage (NCBI taxonomy): Eukaryota > Fungi > Glomeromycota > Glomeromycetes > Glomerales > Glomeraceae > Funneliformis > Funneliformis geosporum. Next base: position 3,641 of record CAMKVN010003452.1, read on the forward strand.
ACCATCTGCTTATGCGACAAAATAATTTCACACAAAAATCTTTTTTTCTTATGAATTTGAAAAAAAAGAAGAGTATTCTTTCAAATCTATGACTATAAGAAGAAAAAATATATTATGTTAACTGTTTTTTTCTGAAGGACTTGATCGAAAGAAGAAAAATATTTTATTTTTTTTCTCTTACAATGTTCTAGAAAAATAATATATTAACTGATATGTATATTTGATTCAGAGAGACAGGCTATTTCTACCCTCTTTTGATCATAGACCTACAGGAGATATCTATCCAAATAATAGCATATCCAGACAGATAAAAAACCATATATACATTACCCTAATATCTTTTTAAATGTCAAGATTTTCAATGCACACCCTACATGCCTTATTCTCGAACACAACATTTTTGGCATAAAAATCATTGCATATTCTTCTGTTTCGACAGAGATGTGAATGAGGAAATTACAAATATTAAAAAGGACAGTATAAAAAATTATTACGCTTTTACATTGTTTTTTTACTCCGCTTAGCAAGCTTCATACTAACATTTATCTTATATTTTATTAAAATATGAAAAAATTCCTTTAACAAGAAAACCCCTTAATATCATCAGAATTTTTACGGCATTGTTTGTACAAGTAGAAAAAGGTGAATAGACAGGCATTCTCAAAAAGAAAGTAGAAACTTTGAACAAGTTTTGCAAAGAGTTTTAGAACAAGTCTCTTCAAAGGAAATTGAGTAGGTAAGAAAGTAAAAAGCTTTAAAGTTTTAGTACTGGAAAAAAACTGGCAAAATGGGTATAGTGATGAATTATTTTATGATAAATATATGGATATAATGACTTGTATTTTTAGGTTTTCTGATATGGTATAATTACTAGAAAGATGCTGATGTCTGTTGTAATATTATTACTTCCCATACAGTAGTAACTAATTGTATACCATATGATACATATCAGATATTTTGCCAGTACTTGAAACTTTATGAAAATGGAAACCTAATCTGATCTCGCAATGTAAAATTAAATTATTTGTTAAATTAGTTTTGAGAAACTAATTTTAAATACATTCTTAAATCGCGACAGCATTTGAGGATCTATATTCACTCTCAGAAATGGAAGTATTAGTAATTGATATCGAAGCCCAGTGTGAAGATGCAAATACAAATTTACGATCTCTAAAGCGTGATATTGGTCAGTACATAAGTGAGAGTACTAGTTATGAGAAAACTATGTGAAAGAGAATAGAAATAGAACTTGAGAAAATAAATATGGAAAATCTTGGATTTGATCATTTGATTTGTTCAGATGTTCTGGATATCAAATCAGAACCCTTTACAGATATACTAGGGTCAGTTTGTAATATTTTTAAGAAACTATTTCAAAAATATAAGTTAGAACAGAATCATAATATAATGGAAGCCTGTAAAGAATTTATCCAGAATGAGAAATCGAAAATTAATATGGATAAAGTTTTAGGTAATATTAATTATGAATAAATCTGAGGAATTATAAGATTTAGCAAAATGGATGTTAGAATCAATGTAAGTACAAATTTTCCCTTTGATGCTATGCATCTGCAGGAGATAGCCAATTTGTGAGACGGGAAATAGATTTTATTTTTTCGAATTTATGACCAGAGGAAGAAAAAAGGGCTTATTAACTGATAAATAATTATAGGCTCAAAGTTTGAAAATTGCTAAAATACAAAGTATAAATGAAGGATCGTATATTTGTGAAGTTTTCGCACTATTGATAAATATATTGATAAATAATTTATCAGAAAAACCAATAGAGTGGGATATATGGTAAGTCAAACTTGAAAGATACATCATTATCATATATTTTGTTTCAATTAATATGTCTTCTAAATTAAAGGGAGAAGAAGGAAGTTCAACTAATACCACATGAAAAGGTTCTCATAAATTGTCTGAAAAGCTAATTATATAATGGTAATCCAGTTAGGAAAAAATGCTGAGCTTGAAATTGTTTATCTTGAGACCGGTAGACCTAATTCCAGTCAAGATAAATGGGTTCGTAATCACAAAAAATTAATATATTTTTCTAAGAATTCTATTGACACTACGAGGAGCATAAAAAAACCTTAAAAAGATATTTAATCAACCATCCAAGAGGCAGAATCTGACCATATTTACTATTAATATTGTAGGTACATATAAATTACTTTCTATTTTTTTATATATTTATAAATCATTTATATTCTGCCCTATTTATTTCTAGCCGATGTTATAGAACTTTATGCTATATGAAAAGAATTAGAAATTTACAAGTACTATCTAATAAAGAAGGCAACAATTCCGTTGCTTATAACTTTACCAAGTACTGTATATCCACTTATTCATACTTTGTTGACATTGAAGACGTCTGTAGCATGTTCAATCCACAAGATATTATATGATTTTGATTCTGAGGATAGTGAGCATAGTTTTAGTGAAATGGTAGTAATAGTTTTGACCCCTAAAAATTTATAGAATAGAGTTCGATTTCATGCATGTAATTATTAATAAAAATTTTTATTGACAAAATCACATGATATAAAAACCGTTAACATTTGAACTAAAGATGAGAACTGTAATTAATATGTTGCAACTTTTAATGTTGCAACTTACGTTGCAATTAGTTTTAACCTATATATGTTGTAACTTATAATATTGCAACATATGTTGCAACTAATTTTAGCTTATGTTGCAACAATTTGTAAATTTAAAATCAATTGCTGCACCATCTTTAATTTGGACAAATATATATTCATATGTGTGGCATATATCAGATAATAAATTTTTTTGGCAAAAGTTTATAACTAATGGTGGTGATATCACGTGAAATTCTTGATCAGAGCTTTTTTAAATTCTTTGAATTTCCTTTCCCAAATACGCAGAATTCTTTAATTCTCAGAATTTTTTGTTATCTATAAAAAATGACTGGCTATCTTTTCACATATATTACTTGAAGCAACTTAACCAGCTTTCTCGATCTATCAAAATTAAAGATAGATACTATAATTAAGAAGTTGCAACTCAGTAAGTTGCAACTCCTTATAAATTTATTTTAATATAAAAATTTATAAATAGTTGTAACTTAAAGTGTTGCAACTTAAGTTGCAACTAGTTAAAAATTTTAAAAATAATTATGGGAACCATCTTTAATCAAAATATATATATAGCAATGACTTACATCTCAAAAACATCTATTATCGCTAGAACAGGCAAGTAATAATCACCCTAAAGTGGAAGATTTGTTAAATAAAACAGTTGAAAATTATATTAAGAAAAAAGAGCATCAGAAGATAAAGCCTATCACTAGCGACTGTGAAACTTTATTAAGGCAAGAAAATGAGGAGTTATATATATCAAAGCAGGTATTGAAAAAAAAGATTAAAGAGCTTCTTGATTTGCAAGAGCAGTATAAGTCTCATGAGGTAACTATGATCAAGTTTTTGAAAGAGAGTGGTGGGAAAGTCATCCAATTATCAAATTCAGTATCCTTTTTAAAAAGTATAATTCCTGATACGAAAAAAGCCATTGTATCAGCTGAAAAGTCTATTGACATGCTAGAGGACAAATGCTGATATCTGGAGGATATTATTTCTGCTAAAGATAGAAAATTATTACTCTAGTTGATTGATAATCTCTTTCTACACAAAATATAGTGATAATACTGTAAATATGATAGGACCTACGTGATGCAGATGATCGACAAATCTGACAGATCTGACAAATTTAACAAATCTGACATTTCTGACATGTCTGATATATATGATATATCTGAACATAATCGACAAATAAGATATATTAGACAGATTCGACATATATGACATATTAGACATATTTGACATATACGATAAATTAGACATATTAGTTATATCTTTCTATATACTGTATTTTATAATAATTTGTAGCTTTTTAGACTATGTAAAAAGTAGGATTTGACAAGTCAGTTTTTAGTAGTTTTAAGAGGTAAACAGGCCTATTGTGTTACATTTTAGTTTCATACTTCGTTTCTTTTCTTTTCTTTTCTTTCTTCTTGTCATATCTTTTATTTTCTTTATTTCTATTTCTATTCTTATCAATAAACATCTTACTTGAAAATATAATTATTCAATACTTCGTGAATTGTTGATCGTAAAATACTTGTATAAACCTTGACTTAAAACCTTTACTTGAATTAGTTGTAGTAATCAACTTGTAAAAGCCTTAAGATTACTGTGCAATTAAAAAGAAATAACACTCTGATACCTCGTCTAACAGTTGTAGTTCGCAAGAATAACACGTTAACAATACTGAAAATATATTCTAACACTTATGAAAGGAAATTATGACGAAGAGGCGTAGCAAATCTGAATATGACCTAGAAGCCTAGAAAAAATATATATTTTGTCTTACTTTATTAATTCCTTTAAGAGAGCTCTAAGCCAAAAGAATTTCTACTCACTAGCTTGAACATTTTTTTCAAAAATTTTATCCCATCCAGCTTGTATTCTGTAAGGATAGTTTGGAGGTATCACCATTAAATCAAAGACAATAAAATTATGATCAGTTAAATAGTTAATGACATCTTCATATATACTACACCAATCATAAGTATATAGGCGAAGAATTCTGCTCAATTCTTCTGAAGTAGACCATTGAAAAGTACAACATAATTTAAGTTTTTCTTATTATTCCCAAGCAATTGAAAAAGCTCTGTATAATGTATATACTGCTAATATTTTTGTGACGCTCTTCAGTAAAATAAGGAATGATTTTTTCCTGGACTTTCTTTGAATTAGCGCATATATCTTCGAATATGGTCACTGTATCTCTTTTTGGAGAGAATGAATCTAGCTTTGCAATTTTATCAGGCTTCATAACCCGAAATGTGATATCTTCATAATATGGTTTTGGACTATTCACAATTATTTGATAGGCTGATTTGAGATACTTATATTTTAACTCGTTAAGATGGTTGCCAATAAAAATTAATCATTATTCTTGATAAAACATGTCCCTCTTTTTTTACTTTTAAACATTCAATAAAGCTTGTTTCCCAATAATAGATTCACAACTTTATTAGATTTTTCTGAATTGATATGACCAGAAATTAATACTGTAAAGTGCCACTGAGAAGTTGAATTTCTTTTATCTCATCAATATGGAGAATAATTCTATCTACTGGATCAAGCTTTTTGACTTGATATTTCTTATGATCTTTCATATTGCTTAATATCATACTTTAAAAATATATTATGAAATTTTTAGACAGGCTGTCGTCTACTTAACTTGGGAAATTATTCAAGAACCCTTTCTCAATTAGCGTATGCTTAATGAAAGGTAAAAGGTCACATGTATAGGAAACTTTGATAAGACAAATACCTTACTCCTTGCATATATTCTGCTTCTTCTGATCTCGTGATTTTTGTTTCTCCAAATCTATATCCCCTCTCCTATGGAATATTGAATTAAGAGTAAGCAGATTCTTAAAAATATATTGTACATTTCTTTCAGTAGTATGATGACAAAGAGAGCACTACTCAAATTTCTTCATGATGTATTTTAATGGATACTCCCATTTATGTGCACTATTCTCACAAGACCAAAGATATATATTATGTCCATTTATTTCTCCAGTCTTTCTTAGACATTAACTATCATGTCTTTGAGCATAATCAATAGTTTGGTTTAACTCATTATTGATAGGAGAAGCATGAACGAAATTTATGGATAATATACTTTGAGAACTTTTTCTGGATCAACTATTAACATGAGTTCTTCTCGCATAAAACTGCGAAATGGTGCAAATTCTCCATTCAGATAATATAAAACTGGCTCATTCTTTATTACTACAATTTTCCAGATTTTATGAATAGAAGATGAGTATATGAGATCAGTGGCCCTTTTTTGATCCTCCATTCCTTCTTCCCATTCTGCAATAGCAAGAAGATATCGAACAGTATCACCTTTCTTTAACGTTATTTCATCTTTTCCAACTGGATGCTTACATTTTGTGAATAATCTCAATTCCACATTTTCTAATATAATAGCTTTTATAGGTGCAAAACCCCTGATTCTCAAATGAAACGTGTAGGATAATTATTTAGATAATCAATAACCATAGACAAATGCCTAACCTATACTTTTATTAATTTTAAATTGGGATATATAGATTCAACAGCATCTTGGATTTTATAGAGTATTTTTGTGAGTGTCTGGTTAAAACGTTTTAGAAAAGTTACTCCTCAATGAAAATATGGACCAATTATTCGAATAGTAACATTATGCTCCTTTATCAATCGAGAAGTCTTTCCCATAAATTCATGACCTTCATAATATTGTAGAAGCTCTGGCTATACAAGTGGATTATTAGAATCATCATATTTTTTTCTAAATGCTCTAGCAACTTCTGAACTCTTCTTCAATATGAGTGGAATAGAAGCCTTATATTAGGAAGTGCAGTCTATTATATTAAGTATTGCTATATATTTTTTATGCTTATAATGATCATGTGTAAGAAATAATAAATCACATTAGTGTATCATATTTGGGCATATTACTCGGCTATAGCTAGAGCTCCGAATGAGTCGAGTTGACTCATGAGTTAAATGAGTCGAGTTGAGTTTGAGTCGAGTCGAGTCAAAAATTTTCTGACTCATTTGACTCGAATCGAGTCATTAGTTGAGTCAAGTTAATAAATTGACTCGACTTATTTCAATTCGAGTTGACTCAGTTAACTCATTTTTGGTATTTACAAAATTACAGATTTAAAATTTAGTTATAATAAATCTATAAGTTTACAAGTTTATAAATTTTTAATTTAATAATTTTTATT
>CAMKVN010003453.1:0-10456 GCA_946474995.1 Funneliformis geosporum
ATATAGGTTAAAACTAATTGCAACGTAAATTGCAACATTAAAAGTTGCAACATATTAATTACAGTTCCCATCTTTAATAATAAGCTTTTCATTTGAGGGGTTGAGATTGTAAAGCGAGGACAGTCTAAACCCTTTCGTGAGGTAGGTAAGAAGATTATGGATGAATCTATGAAGATGAATAATTCACGTACCTTACATCAGATTGTGAAGGACGTACTCAAAGAGATCATAAATGATATTTTACAGATAGACCTTACTGGGATGGTTAAAACTGCTGTGTGAAAGCCTGATAAAGATAATAAGTCTGTCCAATGCTTTATGTCACGAATGTAGGATAGACATACTCGTGAAGAAGCAGATGCAAAACAGCTCATAAAAAAGGGCCTAACATCCAAGCCTTATCTTTATGAAATCACAGAACTAGGCGAACACTTTGAGTATATTATAGTTGAGAATGATTCATCACAGAGGATAGGCGATAAAATGGAGTATCCAGAGGTAGTGAGGCGATTAGGTAAAAAGATCGATATCAGCTACTATCTGAAAACTGTTGTCAGCCTCTGTACACGATTTATTAACTATGATGAAAGTTTCCAGCCATCATCTAAAATTGTGCTGAAAGTCTTAAAAAAGTTAAAAGATGGTAATAAAGCGGGTGATAATAAAGTGGAGATGGTGGGGTAGATGAAGGCGACGACCTGAATGAAGACGAAGAGGATGAAGACGAAATAGATAAAGATGAGATATCAAAAATAAGAGATGCCTTAACGCAGAAATCAGCTGAAAAGTGGGTTAGAGAATAAATCAAAGAGCTACATACTGGTCTGAAAAAAGGTCAAGCCATTATATCCTATCTGTGAAAAGAGCTAATACTTATGCGAAAAATTTATTTAATAGCACGTATGCTGATAAAATAGTAAAATACTTGGGAAATGATACTTATTGGTCTTCCTACCTCAATGCATTAGACAAGCAAGAGAAATCCATCTGCTTAAAGCTAACAACATTACTCGCAGAAATTTCTAAGATTGATGTTGGCTGTAGAGATGGAATGTATAAATTAGTTACTAAGGTCGGTAAGCACAGATCGAAAGCCATGTCCTTAGAAAGATACATGTTATCATATAATCTGGAAAATGATATGATTTACTAATTGATTTGCAAAATATATGGTATAGGATAGTTGGTCTAGAAATTTCACGCTATCGAATGTTATCAAGGTTACAGGATGATAAAAAAGATGATTCGTCTGAAGCAGATATAGACGAGATCATCAAATTATATGGTTAAGTACACTTAGCGAGGTCTGGGAATTCCAGTTAAGAAAACTTAATATTATTTACATATTTTTTCTCGTGCAATAATACCAGCTAACTTCAATTCCTATCTTCGAACTTCCAGCCTAGAATGATCACTCCAAACTTCTGGCCTTCGATCATACGGCCTATCCTCAGAAATGTTTAGAGATGATAAAAAATAGTTCCAGTTATGAGAAAACTCAATATTTCTTATTTTTCATAAATCCCATATTTTTTTCCCAACGATCCATATAATTGCAAGAAGTAGTAAGGTGAGTATGATATATATTGATATCAGTGACATTAAGGAGCTTGCAATAATAGGAGTATTTGCTGGTAAAGATACTGTTTCTGCGCCACTTAATTGCTCTGCAACCCTTCACTTAAAATATACTTTTCAGAATGTGCTAGTCGATTATGAACAGATTGATTGGGTAGAGTATCTGTCTGGCTTCTCGAAACTATCTCATTCTGGGGTAATAGCTCTTGCAAAGCCTCTAATATATTTTTCCTAGCAAAACTTTTATCGAATTCTATAACTTTATTTTCAAGACCAAGCTTATAAATGAGGGGTTTTAAATTGTCGCTGACCCAGCCTGGTAGTTTTTGCGATGAATCATTCATAAGTGGAAGTGGGAAATTAGAAAGCTCTGCTATTTCATTATCTTTTTTTGAGATTATCTCTCAGAGACAAGAATTTTCCTTCATTGAATTTATTCGCGCTGAAGACAAAGCATTTATTTTCCGTTTGAATATATTATGTGATGACTTTATCCCCTTTTCCATGTATTCTATCATATAATCTTTTGAGGATAAATCATCATTTGCCTGTTTCAATTCAAGCCTAAGTGAATCGATCTCTTTAGGATCAGATGAGTCTATTTGGGCTGGCTCCTCTAGTAGTCCTCCCACTATATGCGAATCACGTTCTAGTTTCAGATCTAACAACTTACCTTCCAATTCAACTACCTTAGCTTCAAGAGAAAGTATTTTGACCTTGTCAGCAGATGAAGCTTTCTGCGTCAAAGTTGCCTTTCTCTTTAGTGTTTTAATATTGAATTTGAGCGATTTGATTTCAGCAGAATATTTAGCCTCAAGCTCAATACAGGATATCTGTTCATAAGTAATTTAAGATGTAAGCTTAGTATTTGCACCATTTAGCTGACTAACCTTATTTCCAATATCAGCATAGAATCGCTGGAACTCCTTTTCTCGTCCTGAATACTCTGAATTTTCAGTCTGCAATTTTTTGTTGAAGTCAATAATTTCAGAGTTAAAATCAATAGCAGATCTTAATTTTTTTTTGAGCTCTTACTCATATGTACTACCTAGCCGATGTCCTCTATCTTTTATATCTTTTAGTATACGTACATTGGACATAATATTGGCATAGTTACATAGCAGGAAAAAAAAATATACAAATAAAATTTCGAGATAATACATTCAACCTGTATATTCAGAATAATATAATCTTCCTATATATCCTGTATATCCTGTATATCCTATTTATCCGGAATATGTTTTTTTTGTACATCCTGTACATCCTGTCTATCCTGTTTATCTGAAATATATTCTTCCTATATATCCTATATATCCTGTAAATCCTATATATTCAGAATGATACATTTTTCCTATATATCTTATTTAATAAATTATTTCAGAATATTATATTAGATATAAAAAAAATATTGCTACCATGCTTAGGCAACGTATGAGATGTGATGTCCCTTCTTTTTCACTAACTGATTACAATTTTATTATACAATGTGCTGAAAAAAGCCTAGAGATGAAGTTTTAAAGGATTTAACAGATAAATATCACACATCACAAAAACGTATTTATCAGATCTGGAGAGGTGAAGAAAAAAATAGGGTTATGTGAAATCAACCAATTCATATACCAATAGCTTCGCTTTCTAATATAAATGTTGTGAGTGAGCAGACTGAGCAATAGATCCAAGATCAAGATGTTTCTCCATTTACAGAATTGGAAAAATAAATACGTGATAGTAAGATAGAGTCTAATAAATCTACTGATTTGGCTTCAAAAGGGAGTGTTATTTTAGGCGGTAAGGCAAAAAAGACTGAAAGAAAGAAATCGAAGTCTGTTCAGATTTCTGAATCATCTAGTATTTAGACTCAGCCAATCCAGACTTCAGAGAAGGATACAAATAGTGTAAATTTGGATGCATCCTATGAGAAGATGGTTGAAGAAAGTACAAAAATTATAGATGAAAAAAGGAAGCGTTATCCTAAAATAACTTGCCTATTCCCTAAGAAGATTTTCGCAAAACTCATTGATTTCTGCATTGAACTTGATAACATTGGAAAGCTTCTTCTCAAGCTCTTTCATACGAATTGCCATACTTTTATAACTCACTTTTTTTTAATATATTATCGTTCTCGTTTAAGTCTTGCAAGTCTTGTGAAATATTATCTAGAATTAAGGAAGCATCGCATTTAGGAGTAATGTTCGCGTAATTCACCTCAAGCTTATTCTTGACCTTATACATATTGATTGGAATAAAAAATTCCTATTCATTACATTCTAGTCTTAACTTCCGCTTTGATGCAAGTAGATCATAATTATATTTATCGAGAAGCGTGTTGGGTAAGATTAGCCTTGGTTTAGGATATTTAACTACAGCAAAATCAGCGTATATAGTACATCCAGATGCGAAATTTACTGGAACATTTCTAACAATTCCAAGCGACTCTGTAGGAGTAGTAGCAATGCCTCTGAGTTCATATTTTTCTTTTGTGTCAATTTCTAGCTTTGATTATTTGGCTATATCCTCAGATATAATCGGAAAATTAGCACCAGGATCAACAGTGCTAGCCAGAATCACTAGACACTTAATTTTACACTTAACAGTGACAACATCTGTGGCTGGTTCTTTTCTTTGGACAAAGTCTATCTCCATAGGATCATTGATGAACTCATCATAACATTCAGATACAGCATGAGTCAGTTCTCGAAAAGATGAAAAATCATTTATTTAGGTTCAATCTTATCTTTGGTTGAATCTGACTTCTTAGTATCTAGCGGGAAGGCCTGAATCATATATGGGGGAGGATCTTTTAAGTTCTTCTCGCAAAGCTAGACTAAGCTCACTTTGAACTATTTTACGAATAATCTGCTGATTAGCTTTAGAAGAAAAAGAATCGGCAAGCGTATTATTCTGTTTTGTCTTGCGGGTCTTTTTCTCAGATTTACTTTTACGCCTCCAGTAGATTTCTTCTGAGAAGATGATTTTTTAGATCCAGATTTATTATTAGATGAGGTATTACGCTTTACTTTTTTTTGATTTGGCAATATTAACAGTGATATTGCACTCAGAATCAGAAGAATCAGAAGAACTTATATCAGAATCAGAACTATCTCTAAATGATGAATTGCTAGAAGAGGCACTAGAATCTGAATTAGAACCTGAATCTATAGTGACAAGATTAACCTTTCCTTTTTTTGACTTCTTACTTTTCTTTTTCTTCTTTCGAATATATTTGTGGGAATTATGTTCAGTTCTATTACAGTTAGAACAATGCTGTTACTCCTTCATAGCTTTTTTAATAGCTTTAGCCATGTGAAGATTTAACTGTTTTTGTGTAAGCTCAGCAAGTTCATCGTCAGAATCAACTTCAACCTTTTTCTTTGGCTTTGGTGGTAAAGTGAGATTAGGAATAGAAATAAATTCTGGGGTTTATCCTGTAATCTATGATAAAAATCTTCCTATATTCTCATTTCGTAAATTTTTATGCGTTCCCGTGAGTTAAGATTCTGAGGATGCTATTGTATTTTTTACCAAGCTCTCGATTTTATTTTTAGTCATCCCTAATCTGTTAGTATCTGTATATGGATTGGCCGTCAGAAAAATTGGAAAAGAAGACGGTGTATTCTTTTAAGATAATATATATTTTTCTGCTTCAGCTAGAGCTTGTGTAATATTATCCTGTGTATCATAAAATTTGGTCATCATTCGAAGATCATATTGATTCATTAGAGACAGATCACGAATAAATTGTTCTCTTTGCTGTTCAGGAGTCATTTCGGCTAATTTACCAATCTTTTTAATTCTAGTGAAGAATTGCTTAACTGACATATCGTCCTGCATGAGTTGACCAAAAACTGCTATTTGTTTTAAATGTTCAACTGTTGTATAAGCGGTTCTAAACAGGTATAGAAGCTGATCAAGCTTAATACTATAAGCAATAGTAACAGCAGGAAAACCACTTCCGGCATTAGATGCTACTGGTGCATTATCTACAGGTTCACCACCAGATATAGACCAATCTTTATTCTATGTTCCATTTGGAATAATATCAGCACCTGTTGCGATCCCTGCTCCAATTCTACCAATTTCGGTGGCCACCTTACCTTGGAATTCTCTAGCAGTATTCAAACCACCAATTTGATTACCACCATTTCCAGCACCTATTGTTTGAACAGCAGTTAAAGTAAGTATTCCCAAGTTATCTGAGAGATTATTACATCTCCAATTTTTACCTCTGACACGGGTTAAATACCAATTTAATGCATCACCTGCAAGGCATGATACTACTAACCCAAATGCCTTTTCTCTTCCAGGGGCCTGACCTGCATCAGGCACAATATTTATTCGACTAGCTATTATATATCTTTGCATGTCCCTAAGCCAATCATCTGGATCTTCTCCAAGACAACCATAAAATATTGGGGATTCATATCCTATTATTCCTGATATATTTAGTGGATTATTCTGTAATGCTAAAATTTCTCCTTGTAAATTAAATATTATTTGACGTTCTTCATGTGTCTTATTTTTCCACTTTTCATATCTATCAAAAAGTCGATCTTGATTATATTCTAGTACCCATTATCACCTTGGCATTCATACAGTTAAGCTTTCAGTTGACGATTATCTCTCCTTGTATCAACCCATAAATCTTGTGCTGTCCTAGCCTTGTGAATCTGAAATCGAGAAATAAAAATAAAATAAGTATTTTCTTAAAGTAATCTGGCTTTCTCATCTCTTAGCCAATCATTAGTAGCTCTGATATCTTCAGCATAAGATGGGAAATCTGGCATAGAATCTTCTTTCTCATCTATATTACCCCTAAATCACCTAAAATCTCATCATCAAATTCTAAACGAGAACTTGATATTTCAGGAGGAGGAGAAGGACTTCCACCATATATGACTTGTGTTAATTCTCAAACCCTTTTTCCGCAGTATTAGCAGGGCCGATAGCTTTTAAAGTTTTCTCATTCTCTTTCTCTAATAATCGGTGAACTTCTTGGGAAGATAAGTTTTCATCTGGCTCTACTGGAGGTAGTATTAAAGATGAAATACTAGCCGATAAATCATCATCAAGTTGCTCACTCAAATTTCGATGATGCCCAATAGATCGATCGAATTCTTCTTGTAATGTTCTAATAGAAACTCTCTCACTAGAGGAACCACCAGAAAGTGACTGAGGTTTTTCTGTTATTTTAGCAAGATCCTCTTGTAATATCCCATTTAGGGTTTCTGCATTTTCCAAAGCATTCTGGGTATCTTGTAATTCAATATCACACTCAGCTATTGTTTTTTCAACTTGTAAAAGATTATCTTCAAGATTTTTTAACCAATCCCAAACTCTGCGTAAATTTATTTCATTATCAGTAGTACACCCTACTCATTTTAAACAGTTTACCCAGATAGTAGTATGATAATTAATTTTTTCACATTCATCTATTTCATATGTCAGTCTTATATTCCTGATGCACCTGACGAACTAGAAGCTATATTGCTCGATAAAGGCTGATTATGATCTGATTGCCTTGATGATGAGGATAATGAGAACGATGAGGATGATGAAAAATCTCTTGTTAATGGTATTGAAAGGATCCCTCTAGGACCAGTTATATTACTCAATGAGAATATAATAAGATTACTAATTCTATTTTTTAGCCGAAATATTTCTTCATGAAGCTTAGATAATTTTTCTGATATCTGATCTTCTCAAAAAGTTATAAATAGCAATCTACACTCTGCAATCTTTTCCAAATTATGGATTTTTATCTCTAATGTGTTATCTGGCTTTTAAGATCAGATATCTCCCGCTCTAAGATCTCTTTTGTATTATACAATTGAGATATCTCTAGCTCACTATGATATAAATCACGTTTTAGGAATTATATTCGACTCTCATATACTTCATTTTCAGACATAAGCGCTATTCTATCTTTTTTTTATAGATAGTTCAATCTTTTTGAGAGATGAGAAAAGGATGAGTAAAGAAGCAAGAATTCCTATAATCCAAATAGATCCTAATTAGGCCCAGAGAATCAAACAAAATATTATATTGCGTGATATATATTATCACCCAACTGGGTATTATTCTAATCCTAAATCTTTAAGAGATGCATGTAAAAAAGAAGGGCATCATTTCTGCCTAAAAGAATGCTGTGTTTTTTTAGAATGGCAACATATATACCAAATACATAAAACTTCTCCGAAGAATATTCCTAGATGTAGTTATAGCCGAATAACCTGCCTAAATTGCGTATACCAATGTGATTTACTATTCCTTACACATGATTATTATAAGCATAAAAAATATATAGCAGTACTTAATATAATAGACTGCGCTTCCCGATATAAGGCTTCTATTTCACGTACGTCGAAGATGAGTTCAGAAGTTGCTCAATTGATGAAGGAGCATAATGTTACCATTCGAGTGATTGGTGCATATTCTCATTGAGGAGTAGCTTTTGCAGAACGTTTTAACAAGACACTCACAAAAATACTCTATAAAATCCAAGATGCTGTTGAATCTATATATCCCAATTCGAAATTAATAAAAGCATGGGTTAAACATTTGCCTATGGTTATTGATTATCTAAATAATTATTCTACACGTCTCATTCGAGAACCAGGGACTAAGAAATAGGGTTTTACACCTATCTCTTCAATGGTTTTCCTTCCAAATTTAGAAGGAATTTTACCTATACTTCAAAGTTAATTTTAAATATATTAAAAATTAGTTCTTAAACTAATAATGTTATTATAATAAAATTTATGATATTTTTTAAGTAAAATCAAAATCAAAATTACATTAATTAGTAACTTTTGCATTAATTTAAGTTTAAAGTTTTAAAAATATTTTAATAAAAGTATTTTCTTTATAAAAGCTAAAAATTTTAATTTAATTTATTTTTATAATATTAAAAAAACTTTACAAAACATTAAATTTATATTTAAAACATTTATTTATATGTTTAAATAATATTTATTTATAAAAAAATCATAAATTTAAAGTTGATAATTTTGTATATATTTAATATTTTAATTATTAAAAATGAAATTTTATTTAATAATAATAGATTTATAATAAATTTTATAACATACTTTAATTAAAAATTAAAAAAAATTGTAAGTTTTTATGTAGAATTTTGCATAATAATTGATTGAAAATCATAATTAAATTTGAATGAAAATCATTACCATTTAAGGGATAACGAATTTTTTAATGAAATTTGTTAACTATTCGATTTGCTTAACAAAATTTCATTACGAATCAGTTAACAAAATTCGTTACAATTCGTTATAATAAAATTTGCTTAAACAAATTTTAATGAAATTCATTATGATTCGTTATAATGAATTTTGTTAAAGAATCATTAAACGAAATTATGTTACGAATCGGTTAACAAAATTTTATTATAATTCATTTAAACTAAATTCATTATAATGAATCTTTTAATGAAATTTGTTAACAATTCGATTTGCTTAACGAAATTTCATTACGAATCGGTTAATGAAATTCTTTTAAACGAAATTCGTATAATGAATCGTTCAATGAATTTTATTTAATGAATCATTATAACTAATTTTGTACGATTTATTCATTTAACGAATTTCGTTAAATAATCATTAAATGAAATTTTGTTACGAATCGGTTAACGTAATTCATTATGATTTGTTAAATGAAATTCGTATAATGAATCATTCAACAAATTTTGTTAAGATTCGTTTAAACGAAATTTGTTAAAGAATTATTAAACGAAATTTAATTATGAATTGGTTAACATAATTTATTACGATTCATTTAAATGAAATTTGTATAACGAATTGTTTAACAAATTTCGTTAAGATTCGTTTAAATGAATTTCATTATAATGAATTGTCATAACTAATTTCATACGATTCGTTCAACGAAATTTGTTAACAATTCACTTAATGAAATTTCATTATGAATTGGTTAATGAAATTCATATAATGAATTGGTCAACAAATTTTGTTAAACGAAATTTCATTACGAATCTGTTAACGTAATTCGTTATGATTCGTTTAAATAAAATTCTTATAACGAATCGTTCAATGAATTTTGTTAAGATTCATTTAAACAAAATTTGATAACGAATTGCTTAACGAAATTTTATTATGAATCGGTTAACGAATAATTTTAACGAATCGTTAAGAATTCTAACGATTCATTATGAAATTCATTATAACGAATTACAATGAAATTTGTTAAGTGATTCTTTACGAATTTTATATAACAATTCATTATTTTTATGAAATTTGTCAATTCGAAGATGAATTTTATTTATCAAAGACGAATTTCATATTTGAATTTGATTTTCGTTAATTCGAAGATGATTTTTGCATTCAAATGCAAATTTTATCAATTGATGACGAATATTGCATTTTGAATATGAACTATCATATTCAAATATGATTTTTGTCTTCTATTAACTTTTTATATATGATTCGCTTACTACGAAAATTGAGTAGATCATATATATTTAACCTTTTTTTAATAAATCGGAATATTCTCTTTTCTTTATAATTTTTTTTTTTTTTAGTAAAGGACCTTATCATCTTTTGATAATGGTTTTTTTACTTATTTTTTCTTTTTTTTTTTATAGTAACAAACGTTCTTCTTTTGGATAAGATAAGTAGTTTTTTGGAACTCTTTTGGTGGTGGTTTTTTGAATTTTTGCTTTTTTTAATAGGAGTGGATTTTTTTGCTATTGGTTAAGATAAGTCTACAAATCAGAATGGTTGTTTTTGGATTTTTACTATTTTTTTTTTATGACTATTTTACTATTAGTTAAGATACAGTGGCTTCCAAAAGAAACGCAAGTGGCATTGCTTGCCTTTAATTGCCTGTAACTCACTGTGCACGAATGCTA
>CAMKVN010003454.1:0-10455 GCA_946474995.1 Funneliformis geosporum
TGTTAAAAATTAATTAAAATTGTTTAAAATTGCAGGCAAATTTGCCTGCAATTTTTTACCATTAAAGGGATAATAAACCTAAAATTAAATTAAAAAATTAGTAATTTAAAAGCTAAAATTAATAATCTAATTTAGATAAATTTAGAATTATAAAAAAATAGTTTTAATAAGTATTATTAATCAAATGTAACTTAATCTTTTAAAATTATTTTATTTATTTTATAATGTATTTTTTTTTTAAAAATATATTTTAAATTAAATAAAATTAAATGATAAGATTATATTATATTATCAAAAAAATAATTATTTATTTTTTAATTTTAGATATATCAATATTTTTTCTATTATTTCAAAAATATGTTAAAAATAATAGATATTTTTATATTGTTTACAATATCATTAAAATAGAAATAAAATTTATAATTCTAAGAATTTTCTTAATATAATTATTATTTAAGCATTTAAATTATGCTAATTTTTGATATTTATATATATAGATAAACTGAAAATACTAATATTAATAATAAAAACTTAATTATAATACTTTATTATTAAATTGTTTTTTTATATAATAAATAAATGATTTTATTAATATTATTTTATTTTTTTATTATTTAGGATAATTTAAAAAAGAAAATAATATTTTATCAAATATGAAAATCTCAACTTTTTTTAAAATAATTAACTAAATAAGAGTAGATAAAGATTAAAAAAAAAATTGTAATATTTTTTAGAAAAAAATTATATATTATTTTTATATGCAAATTTAATCAATTATAATAATAAATGAATTTTAACAATTCATTAACAAATTTTATTATAAATTGTTAACAATTTTGTTGACTATAAAAATTAATCAATAAATTCTAATTGAATAATACAATAATACATGGAAATAAAATCATCATTAATTTAGCTAGCTTTAATATAAAATATAAATATTAATATTACATTAATATTTTGCTAAATACAAAAAAATCTGCAAATTTTCCTAAGAATATTTAATTGATTATTAAATGATTAAAGATTTTTCGACTAGTTATAACTTATAGATTAAACTTAGAAACCTGAACTATAAACTATGAAAGTACAAAAGTATAATGATAGTGGCTATTTATGCAATACTACTTGTATCAATGCAAAGTTAATTATATATTTTGCTACTCTAATATAGTGATATGCATTTTATGCTTTCAATAGTAAAAAATTTGATTAGAAGCTTTAATCCAAATGATTTTATTAGTAAATTATGCTTCTAAACCTTTTAAAAGTATTTTTAAAAGTGATTTCAATCTTTCAAATACACATCATTACTCTAGCATTTTGAAAAAAATCATTCTTTGTTCATATCAATTTATTAATTTTATTCACTAAATATGTGAAAAATTAAGAAATTCTACCAAGACTATTCAAAAGCCAATTGCTATAAGTAGTATTCAAAATAAATTTTAAATTTGGCAAATTTTATAATGTTCTCTCGTGATGCTTATACTAATAGAGATCTCATACAAATTTAGCTGATTTGAATATGTAATGTAATCTATACAATCTGTATTTCTATTTTAGTTCATTATGGCTTTTCGATATGCAGAAACTTTAATAGCCTTGTTATCTCTATAAAATATAATAAAAGTCAAACATTTTATAGCTATATATTAATGTGTTAGAAAGATTAAATCTATCAGATTTCATAAAATTAAATGAGAGTTTTCTTTAAAACAGGATGAATAAAATATTTATATGGGTCATTTATTTAAAATCAGATTATGAAATATTGCAAATCATATAATCTGAACATGAATATTAATAGCAAATCTCCTATATATTCATTACCTCTATTTCATGATTTTTAAATGGATTCTCTAACATCAGTTAGTGAATATTAGTATTTTTAAAAAGAAAATAAAGCACTTTCAAAATACTTATAATATTGATATTTCTAAAATAAATCTTTTTAATTTTGTAATAAATTTATCTTGTTTTAAATTAACTTTCATTAAACTTTCTAATTTCTTTTTTTATTAATTCTTGTTCAATTTTTGTAATTAAAATGATAGTAAGATAAACAATTTAATATTCTTGTAAAATACAATTTAGATAATAATTATCTTTGAAATAAAAATTGGTTAGGAATTCATAAGCTGCTTCTGGAAAATCTTATTGATCAATTCAAAATTTTCATTAATTTTTTATCATAATCTGTTTTTTCTATATATAGAAGAATAAATTCTAACGTATGACTTATGTTTACTATTCAAAATAAGAAATTATTATTACCCACAATTTTTAAAAAAAAATCTATTTAAATTTTCTATTCTTTTATTAATTAGATCTAGATTATTCTTACTGGTTTTTTGTTAATATATTCGAAAATTAAATAAAATTATGTTTATTTCTTGTGAATATCTCTGATTTACTTAATAGATATTTATTGCTTCAGCATCTTTCTTCTTGGAAGTTACATAAATCAGACTATCTGAAAAATTATAATTAATTAATATTTTAAACAATAATATAAACTAAGAATATTTATATTTTTTCATTTAGTTTGCTTTCATCTTGATTCTTCGTGATTTTGAAGCTTGTAAAGAAAAGTTAAAATATGATAATCATGAACTATTTGTAATTAAAATTATGATCATGCTGATTTCACTTTCTATTAGAAGATTCTATTTCATTACATTTTACAAAATGCTTTTATTTGATATTGTTCACAAAACTATAGAAATTTTATTTTTGAAAATACTGTGAAAATTTGACAGACTTTTTTAGCAATTTGAATGTTAAGGTTCCTATTTGTAAATTCATATAAAAAAAATTAATTTTTGAAACTTTCCTGTATGACAGAATCTTCAAATATTTTACAAATATGATATAAATTTACAAAAAGTAATATAGAGCTTGAAGCTTCTTGAAAATAAAAATGAGTAATTTTTTTTCAATCGTTATATAAAGTAATCAGTTTTTATAGTTAGCAATAATAATAACAAATAAGTTGTAGAAATTTTCCATAAATGAGATAGGAAAGAAATATATGATGCAAAGGTTCATATTTTATAAAGTATACTTACCTTTCTCACCTCCCTTGAAAGTAGTATTGTACATTTTTTATGTATAAAGCATTTTAAGAATGTATAACACTTCTAATATTATGTCAAAATATTGTCTTTCGTAATAATATTATTTAAAAGTATCATATATAGAACTTGTTAAATCTAACACTTTATATAATATATTATTATTTAGCTGATTTTTTTTTAAATAATAAAGTTTTGCTCAGATCAGGCTTTTAATAAAAATTTATAAAGGATAATGGACATTTAATTTCTTGCAATGTTATTGGTTAAAATATTTTTTGATACAAAATTGATCAGCATATAATTTAAAAAAAATATATCTAATTTTTTACTTTAAAAAATAAAACATTCTTTAATTAATTAAATAAAAGTATCTATTAAGAAAATTTATATTTGATAATAGTTATTAGTAAATAAATACTAATAATATTTCATCTAAAGTTAAAGCTTATATAAAAATAATTTAAATATTACTTAATTTAAGATTAATAAAAGTTAATATATATCAAATTAATATAATCAATAATTTAAATATTTAGATAAAAAAAAAGTATAATATTAATATATAAATAATTATAATATAGTGTAAGCTGCTTAGCTATTTCCTGTATACTAGTAAATTATCAGATTTGTGATTGTTTTTAATACAATTTTATTATAACTTTTAACTAAATCTAAGAAAAATTTCTTTTTCTTGTCTTTTGATAAGCAGATATTACAAAAAAATATTTAAAATGTTAACTAAATTAATTAATAAAAAATATGTTATATATTTTTATATTAATTAATAAAATCTATACAATTTTTTTTTTTAAGTTTTCATTTACTTTTTTAAGAAATGTCAATTCTAAATGATTATTATTGATTATAAAAATTAGAATTTTTTTGTGATCTATCTATATACTATTTAAATTACAATAAAATTTAGAAAACAAATATATATTGATTATATGCATATAACATCAGTTATTAAATTTCAAGATTTTTTTATATAAAGTTCTAGAATTCATTTCTTTATTTAATATATTTTTTGACTGAATTATCTATTAATCATCTATCAGATATAATCATTAATTATCTAAAAAATAACCTGTTTAATTTATGACTAACTGGAATTGAGTTAAAAATCAACTTCAATTAATCTAATTTGACAGTGTAAAATCATCAAATTGTAAAATTATTTAAAGGTTTATCTTTAAGAAATAATAAAAAATATTTTAAAAAAATAATAGAAATTATTTCTAAAAGGTAATACAAATCATTCTTAAGAGATAATAAAGATAATTATTCTTTTTAAAATAATAAAAATAATTAATTCAAATAGAATGATAAAAAGATTGTTCCTAATGAAATTATAAAAATAATTATTTTATTAGAAATAATACAATGATTATTTTAAAATGATAATTTAATCATTATTCTTATATGATGATTATTCTATTAGAAATAATAAAATAATTTTTTTTTTTTGAATAATAAAATTATTATTTTAAGAAATAATACAATATTATTCCAATTGATTAATACAAATTATTTAATTAAAATGAACCAATCATTATTTCTTAGAATAATAATAAAAAATATTATCTCAAATGATGATAGTTTTTCATTCTTATAGATAAGCAAATATTATTTCTTTAAGACAATAAATTATTATTTTAATTGAATGTTTTAAATAAAATATCATCTTTTTGAGATGATAAATTATCATTCTAATTAAACAATTAAAAAATTATTCTTTTTATAATAATATATATTATTTAAAAAATTGATTTTAAAAAAATTTTACTTTAGAATAATATATTATAATTAGATAATAGAAACTGTTAGAGTGTTTGAAGCGTAAGATCATTGGTGATACAAGTTTAATAATGTAATAGTAAAATGTAATAATAAAAAACTTCGGTAGTAACAAATCATTTTATTAACGAAAAAATATATCAATTGGGTATAATTTGAGGAATCATCAAAATTAATCTTCTCTCTTTTGCTAATTTCTCTTGTAATCTCTTACAAGTATTAACATAATAGAGTCTTTCAAATGAAAAAGGTCTAAAAGAGTATTTACAAGAGCATAAACTTGGGATATAGCTACAAACGAAAGGCCAGCTGTATACTCTTTTTCTTCGAGATCTATTACAGCCTTTCGTAAGGTCAAATCTTGACTTTTATGAACCGTAATTGCTCACGCAAGACAATAGGGACTTGTAAACATGAATAAGTTCCATTTTTTTCACCTAAGTATGTCTAATGGGAGTGATTGAAATGAATTTATTACCTTTCGCAGCTATAATAACAAGATCAGTATAACCATCAAATTCTATCAGTACTGCATTAGGAAGTGAGGGAGGATTCTGACTTTCTTCAAAGATAATGTCTAGGATTGTTCCCACTGAACCATTAACTAATACTGCTTCTGTCTATAAGTTAACTCTAAGCATAACCCTCACACCTCTTGCTAATAACAACAGTGATTCAAGATCCTTTGCTACGTTTGAATCAGCTTTACGAGCTTCACTCCCAACATTGATCAGATTTTTCATTATCTCTGCTTTTACATTTTTGAAGTGCATGATCTGGCATTGCATTTACGTTTTGAGATAATGAAATTTATAATAAAAAAGCAATTATAGTAATTTTTTTTATTATACAATTTACAAATTCCTTATTTACAATTAAAATATATCAATAAAAACTACACTTTGAACAATAACTTTAATTAATTATTAATTACGATAATAATAAAAATTAATTGTTGCTAAATGATAAAATTTTTTTATTTTCATTGTATAAAAATAATCATTATATTCAAAAAAGGAAATTTTAATAATGGCTTATTACTGATAAAATTCACGTGATTTGTTATGTATACGTGACTAATTTTCTGGAATTTTACACGTGATTTATTATTTATTATTTATGGCAAATTTGATTGGCTTGGACAGACAAACCTTGCATTAGTTTAACGTAATCTGTAATATCCTTCACTACGCTTCGGACAATTAGGATTAGTTGAGTTTTAACTAATTGGTTTTAATTACTTTTAAAAATTTATTAGTTTTAAAAACTAAATTTTTAATTAAAGTTACTTATTAAAACAAGTTTAAATTTCTTTTTAAAATTTAAAATATTTTTAAAATATATGATTTAGAACTTAAATCCTAAATTAAGTATATTTCTAATTTTTAAAGAATTTTTTATTTTAAATTAATAAAATAATTTATGTATAATAATTATTAACGATAAATTTATTATTAAAAAATTTAATTAATAATATATAAATTAAAATTATTTTTAAATTTTTAAAAACTAATTAGAACTTATTAGGACTTTTATTAATCTTAATTATAATTCTATTAAACGATTTAAAAATAAAATTGTTACTTTAGGATGATAGATTAATCATTTAATAAGAATAATTTAAAAAATCAATTCTTTAAAATAATATATTATTGTTCAATAAGAATGATTTAAAATTGTTAATTTAAGATGATAAATTAATCAATTAATAAAATAATTTAAAACTTTTATTTTAGGATAATAGATCATTATTCAATAAGAATGATTTAAAATTATTTTTTATGATGATATATTATTATTCTTATTGAATAATTAAAAGATTATCCATTTGAAATAATTAATAATTTAGTCATGTGATTTAGCAAAAATTTAGCTTAAGTTACAAAAATTGATAGTTATTTGTTATATTGTATATAATTTATCATGTTTACTAAATAATTAAAATTATTTCTTTAGAATAATATATTATTATTTAATAAGAATAATTTAAAAAATTATTTTTTTAGAATATATTAATTAATCAATAAATATTATTAAAAAATCATTTTAAAAGAAAGATAAATTATTATTCAATAGGAATGATTTAAAAAACATAGATTATTATTTTTATTGAATGATTAAAAAATTTTTTTTTTGGATAATGTATTATCATTCTTAAAAAATAATAATCATTTTATAAGAATTATAAAATTATTTTTTTAAAATAGTAATTATTTAGTAAAAATAATAAAAATTAGTTCTTTAGAATGATAATCATTTGCAAACTCTCTAAAATTCTTAATTTTATACAATAAACTATCAAATATAATAAAGATCTATAATATAAATTTACATCATAATCTTTAGGTATTATTACATAAATGGATTGATTTATTTTACGCTATTGATCAACAAAAAAAAATACTTATACCCTCAAAAACGGCTTATTACTATTATTACCGTAAGCTATATTGATCACTGCACATTTTCTTTTTTATTAAAAATTTAAATTATTATGCATACTTAACTATAGAGTAGGCAAAGTTGCCTGCAATGATCTTTAACTTTTTAATTAACTTACTTGTTTAAAAAGATTGCTCTTCAAATAATTTTCACATGATATCTATTTTTCTATTATGACTGAAACTATTAGTTCTATATCAATAGATGAAGAAGTTTATCTTTGCTCATTTATTCAAAGTCATGATTCAGATGATGAAGTTGAATTATTAGAATCTGAATTAAGGGAAAAAAGCAGGGGAAGGCCCAAAAAGAATACAAGTAAAATACAAACTGAATCCACTTATGAATCATCAAAAAACTTTATTCCATTTTAACACAAATATCCTTTATATGAAACGCATTCAAATTTATCTGATAATTTGGAAATCAAACCTTATTTTGTCTTTCTCAAGTTTTTTTCTGATCAACAAATGAGAACTATTATACGAAATACCAATATATATGCTAATGTATATAGGGTAAAACATGGCAGAAGTAATTTAGTAGGTAAAGATTGTAATTAGACTGAATTGATAGTTCAAGAACTTAAGATATAGTTAGCATTAGTAATTTACATGAGTGTATTCAAATTTCCAGCAATTAAAGATTATTGAAAAAGGAATATTTATTATCTATCACATGAAATAACTAAACTAATATCTTTATTTAGATTTCAGCAAATAAGTTATTTAAATTTTATTAATAATTTTAATTAACTTTAATTAATTTTTTTTAAAAAATTACATTAAACGATATCTTTATATCTCAGATTGTACCACTCAGCTTCAACCAAAAAATATGTATATGAAACTTGAACCTCTTGCAACACATATTCATAATATATAAAACAACTTTATGTTTTAGCTTCTAATGTATCTATAAATAAGATGATCACTCAATTTTCTGAACGTAGTGGTTATACATATCAAATCAAAAATAAGCCTACTCCAGAAGGTTACAAAATTTTTTCATTATGCGAATCTGGTTACACTTATATCTTCATGTTTATATCATGAATTAAACCTTTAGATGTTACCTCAATTCCTAATGTTAACAAAATTGGAGCTGAGGTTTATCATTTAGTAAATCAGCTTCCACCTCATAAAGCATTTAATATATTTATAGACAATTATTTTCAAGCATAAATTTATTTAATTTTCTTTGAAATAATGGTTATGGAGCATGCGATACAGTTCGTACGAATATAGTAAAATTTCCCATCATTTTAAAAAAAAAAAAAAAAAAAACCTGAAATGTGATCATCTAAAGGATGTGATAGTAGATAATGTCTTATCTTTACTTTAGATTGATAATGGTTCTGTAACTATATTAACAACAATACATGTTATTGATGGGAATGAAAGCAGAATTGATAAAGAAAAAAGAAGGTCACATAAAACTAGCACAAATAGTAATAAGATCAAGTTAGTATTTAGAGAATCTTCTCGTAAAACTTTACCTATACCAAAAGTTATAAATGATTACAATTACCATATGGGAGGTGTTGATATAGCCGACTAGTATTGCAATTATTATTCAACTTAACTGACAGTTCGTAGAATATGAATGCCTCTGTTTTTTGGTTGTTTGACACTTCAATCATCAATTCCTTTCTTATTTGTAAGAAATTAAGTTTGTATTATATACATAAAAATTTTAGGTTATAATTATTTAGCGATTTAATCAATAATGCAACAAGTAATCCTTTAAAAAGAATCACACAAAGTTCTGAAGGTTAAGATCTTATAGAGAAAAAAACTAACATAAAAAAATATAGGGTAACGAATAGTTTTGAACTCCTCACAGATAGATTAGTTGGTAATAATCATTTTCCAGAGTATAAAGAAAAAAGGGATGCTTATTTGTGATGCTGTTATAAATATAAAAAAACTAATGACATAAACTTAAATAATCCACCTCAATCTCAACTTTGGTATAGTAAATGTGATATTGCACTATGCTGTAATAAGCAACATTCGTGCTTTAAAGTTTTTCATACACTTTCTGAATGAGAGCTAGTTTTTATTATTATATAAAATTAGGACTTTTCTTATTTTATATTATTGATTAGTATAAAGAATATCAAAATTAATATTGTTGGTATAATATATGTATAGTTATGATAAATAATTAAAGTGATCATTAAGGTGAATAAATAAAATTATTTGAGATAATAAATTGTCTATATTCAGAAATTTGTTAATACTGCTTCTTATTATAAAAATAAAAATAAAATTACTTTAAATAAAATGTCAAGGATTTATATTTGTAAATAAAAAAATTTTTTATAAATCGATTAATAAGAAAAAATGCAAAATGAACTTCGAAAATTACATAGGCAAATTTGCTTGTGAAAATCTACAGTTTAAGGAATAAATTGCTTTATTTTGAACTTTTATTTTTTCTTTTATTTTTTTTTCTCTATTTCAAATATATAATTAAAATGAGCAAAAAAGGTCAATTGTTAGCATACTTAATGATAGGGTTCTGCAATTTGATTTGATATTTGAATATTTGATTTGATCAAATTCAAATCAAAGAATGATTAATTTGATTTAAATTAATAATAAAACTAACTCTAAAGCTTTAGAAATAGCTCTTAATAAGAAAACTATAGTAAAAAGCATTTTTGCGGCTTTAGAAATACCTTTTTTACTAAGAAAACTATAGTAAAAAGTGCCTCTGCAGCTTTGAAAATGCTATCTTTACTAAGAAAAAATATAGTAAAAATGCCTCCACAGCTTCAGAGACGTTATTTTACTAAGAAAACATAGTAAAAAATGCCTCTACAGCTTCAGAAACATTTTTTTACTAAGAAACCTAATAAAAAAATGTGTCTACAACTTCAGAAACATTTTATACTAATAAAATTATTATGAAGCTGAGATGGTGGTTATTACTAAGTTTTCTTAGTAAAACTGAAGTTGAGATAGCAGTTATTACTAAGTTTTCTTAGTAAAATCGAAGCTATGATAGTGGTTATTACTAAGTTTTCTTAATAAATTAAAGTTATAATAGTAATTATTACTAAATTTTCTTAGTAAAACTGAGACTGCAGAGTTATTTTATTAAGTTTAATAGTAAAAATTCACCTGTT
>CAMKVN010003455.1:0-10453 GCA_946474995.1 Funneliformis geosporum
GTAGCCGTTAGTGATTGTCTTGTAAATAAATAAAAAAAATTACAATAAAAATAAAGTTAATACATACCATAAAAATTCGTTTCCGCCATTCTTTTCGCTAGAGACTATATGTCTCTTCACTTTGTGACTTAATCAGCTTTGGACTGAAAGCAGGATTTTTCCAAATATCTCTCTAATAAAAAATAGTGTTAAATGAAAAATTTTAAGAAATGCCAAATATGATTACGTTAAGTCTTTTATTACTAAAATACTCACAAGATATTGAGTATACCTAACGTAACTTTTGCTAGTTTTTTATTAGATTCTTTCCAACTTTTATCATGTAAAAATCTATTATTTGAAACATCTGTAATACTATCTATGAAATTCAAAATGAAGGAATCACAATTATCTTTGACAAGGTCTGGAGCAGTTACTTTCATACGCTTTGCTGGATCCTAAGGGATTATAATATTAATATAATACTCTTTACTGAAAGTGAACTATGGCAATACAAAAACACTATTTGCTAAATTACTTACTATAAAAAAGTTATATGTTTCTACTTCTAAAGTTCTCACCATTTCTGAATCTACACTAATCACTTGACTAGCAAGTGGAACGTGTCATGATAAGTTTGAAGCACTTTTCTTCTTTAAATATTTATGGAAGTGGTAGGCATATAGAGCCTTGCTATTTTTATAATTGGTTTTTAACACACGCAAATTTATCTCGATTTCATTCTTAGTAAGTGATTCTTCCTGTTTTGATTCTTTGATATTCCGAAGCTACTTACACCTTCATATGCATCATCAAATTAGTGCAGAAGCCTTATATTAGTACTAATATAGTTAAACTTTTGATATTAGATTCGTGTACACACACCTGTTAGTATATTTCATGTAATTATTAACTATATGTGATCTGCATACAATTAACAATGCATATGAATGCTATATTTTTTTTCTTCATAAACCAGAACTAAAATCCACCCTGGGTGTCTAAGGAAATAATGCATCTGATTAAATCTGTACCTACATGGCTATGGATACTTCCTTAATTTGATATTATAATATCATTCTATGCAATCATCATTTAGGATTATAAATCTGATAAATAATAGTAATAATCACTAACCTTCAAGGGAATATTAACGAGTTTGAGATATTTTTCTGAAGACTGATTGCAATTCTTTTTTACTACTATAATTGCCTGATGAATTACTTCTCTTAACTTATTTTTTGGATACCACGTATCATCTTCTATTAGTTGAAAAATAACAGAAAGTATAGTAATATGATCTGAGGGTGAATCAAGTAAAAAATTATAAATATTTTCATATAACATAGGAGAAGACATAATGATAAAAATGTATAATTTTGCTAAAAAAAAAATCATATATTACCCTTTTAAATGACTCCATTTACGTTTTTCTGAGCTTGTATTCATGTTGAAGAGAAGAGATAGGAGAAATATGCAAGGCACTCTATGCCAAACATTTGTATTAGAGAATAGGGGCATGTGAAATGTGCATTGAAAATTTTGACATTTAGAAAGACATTGGGAGTAATGCATATATGATTTTTTCGTCTAGTTGGATATGCTATTATTTGTATAGATATCTCCTGTAGGTCTATGATCGATGGAGGGTAGAAATTACCTATCTTTCTAAAGCAAATATAAATATTAGTAAATGCTATTTTGCTAAAAATTATTTGGCTAAATGTTACAAGAAAAAAATTAAAAATATTTTAGGGATTGATTGCTTATGTGTGAAATTAATTTATCACACAAATAATAGTTGCACTCGTACAGATGATTTGCAGTGTATTACTATTATATTATATACGTTTTAACAAGGATCAGAAACATGTTTTAATTATGTCGTATACTGTTTTCCTACATATATTGTGATGAAGAAAAGTGAAAAAAAATTTAATATATAATCCAATAAAATATGAATTATTATTAAGTTATATGTTAAGAAAGTAATGTAGAATATTACTCAAAATCAGTTAAGTCAGTTAAATAATCGTGATTAGTATTCTATCCCTCAATCTCAACACAGTGCCTTTTGGCTGTTTTACATACAGAAACAAGATAAATGTTTTACTTGTATCACTATTGCAATTCGATGATTGATAAGAAGTTGGTAAAATCACTTCTTACCTGATGGTAAAATACAAGCTGGCTCAAAATTTGGAGCACTTGGCATAGTATTTTTTGCCATAACGCTTTTGCTTATGCATAAGCTTTATAGAGAATTGTATAAGTCTCATAATCATATGATATCAATGCCAATTTATCCTTTTCTGAGTGTGAGGTAGATTGGAAGAAAAGCTCTAGACAAAGATAATTAATTTTAGCCTCTTCTTTTAATATGTGTTGTTTGTATTACCAAATTTCAAATTCTCTTCTATCAATAGATTTGAGAATTTCTTTTCTTCTTGCATGTTCATTTGAAATACTATTTTCAGAAATGCATCTCTTCAAGTGGTTATCTTGATAGATACAAGCACTAAAAGAAGTATTAGGAATGAAAACTAAGGAGTCACATACACTGCAATATATATAATTGGTTGGATGAGCATGGACTTTATCACTTTCATATAACTTTCTGCACATTGAAATATACCAATTTTTAGAAAGGATTTCTGAATTCTCTTCAAGTATTTTCCTAAATAGGCTATGAATACAAGAACACCACATTTCTGGTGTTTTATGATCACGCATATGTGATAAAGGCCATATTGCATCAACTATATTTCAAAGTTTATATCTCCATAGCTTACTAGATGTAGCTTAGAATAGATTCTACTATCTAAATTCATATTAGCGTTTTGCTAGATTATAACAGAATATAATGATTTTATTGATTTATAGTGTTTTTAGCGATTTTAGCTGATTTAGTAATATTATACTCTAATAAATATCAGATTCATTTTTATTCGAATGTTTGGGTGAAAACAGATTGATTCGGTTAAATTAGACCTGATCACCGTGGACGGTTAACCAGTTCCTAGGAGTGTTCCGAGTTCTATAAATCACGAGATGATCGGCCAATCAGATTCTGTATAGCTAAAAAAGAACCGTCATAAATGACATAACTCATGGCGTTAGATTTAAGATGAAACCCGGAGGGGTGGATTTTATTTATGATAGCCTCCCAACATTCAAAGGTGATAGGTTAGTTCTCCATATAGTTCTGACCAGTCTAAATTTTAGATTATAAAAAACCGTTCCCTCAGGGAACGATCAGTCATGTGATTTTTCCTGGCACTTTTCACTGCTTAATGTGCCGGTATATGGGGATTCAAGATAGTCAGATACTGGGAAATATTTATGGGATTTAATATTTTGGGATTATGATTTGTAATAATACGATTTATATTTGTCTGATGCACGCCATTTACAAAGCAATATTGGATTTTTTTCCCCTATAAAAAAATGCTAAACTTCACAGTTGTCTTACATGTGCATTACAATTTGTAATACAGTAAGCGTAAATTTAAATTTTATTTTATATTAAGAGCTGGCTAATACTCGGAAACATGAAAACATTAATTTTTGTCATAAAGTCATTAACTTCATCATAAAATTTGTAAAAATACAAATATATAAAATATAATCTAATCCTTGCCATCTAATTTAGTGGTTCAATAATTAACCCACCAAATGAATTCGGAGAAGAATTACAATGATGTATCAATAGAATTAGTATTAAAACTCTATTTCAACTTTCTCTTTTTTACCGGATTTTTTTTCCTTGGTTTCCTTGGGGTCTTGAAACAATCAGAAAAAAATTTAATCGAACGTGTTGGTGAAGAAAATTGGCCAACTTCCATCAATTCATTAAACAAGTCATCTCCTGACTTAATACTGCTCCGAATGTTCAGGACTTGCAGGTTGTCCTTTATGATAATCTGTGAAAACGAAACACAATGAATAGGAAGCTGAAGTGAAATGGAACAATAACCAAAAGAATAAAAAATTTTTTCTGACCTTATGCTGATAAATTGATACTAGGAGCTTGAGAAAGGATCTTACTCCCATTTCTGAAAACTTGCTATCTACATTATGAGATAGAGGATCCTTGCGAAAAATGCAAATCGACCCACCAGCACGCCATAACCTAGCAAATTGAATCCATAACCCAAGATGTAAAATGCCAATTACTTGAATTTTATTTGCTTTCTTATCATCATAATCTACGGCCCTCATTAGATCAGCATACATGTCGCGAAGAGTCTTCGGCATCTTGAATGTCTCGAGAAGATACTTCTGGTCTGAAGCACCTGAATAGGATCTTGCTCCTTCGATGGCTCCAACTTCAAAAAGTTTGTCAACGGTATATATTATCCCGTCAATTTTGCGACCGGTGAGCTTTCTTGTACGTGTATTTGCTTTTCGACATCGGTTCTTCCTGTTTGCACTACTCAGTGATGGCGCATCGGTTCTATGAGCAGTGATAAATAAATTATATTAAAAAAAAAAGCAAAGTTTATGATAATTTACTATCGAATATGATTAAAACCTTTTAATGTCGGTGCCTAGTTGGATGTCCCTAATACAGAAATCAATGCACGTTCCAAAAAGCGCGACCGTGAACCAATCTTCATATTGGCTCCTAATTAATGGAGCAACCACATTTTCATACAGGTTGCAAAGTGTTCGCAAGGCCATTTGGATCCATTCTTGTTCGTAATGTTTGTTAACATCATATTCTTCCTTCTCTTTAAGGTATGGCGCCATTACTACGGCACGTAACTCCTTTAAAGTATTTTTTCCGTACTTCGTTAGCTCTTTTGCAATCTCATGTGGAACTGGTGGAATCCCTATTGGATCTTTTGTTAATTCTTTCCACTCCTCCTCGTCAAATAACGCTTTGATATCCTCATCGTCAAAGTCAACAATGTATGAATGGGCATGACTTATAATAATAGTATGTTAGTGTCATGAACGAAAAGATATAAATTTCAAGAAACTTACTGTTCATAGTCCATCTCCTTGGCAAATTCGAAGAGAACATCCTCCACTATTTTGCCTGTGCTCAACCGCAACTTCGAAGTGTCTGGGATAGCATCATAAGCCAAGCGATAGGCAACCTTATCGACTTTTGGGGGAGTATCATCTTCTTCGTCCCTATCACTTGTATCATTTTCCTCACCCGCATCATCATAATCAAGTGATGGTTCATCTTCAGACGATACAATATTAGTTCCGCAGAATGGACAAAATCTAAAGATAGAGATATTAATCTAAAGAACAAAAAAAAGTGAATATTGTTTATCCGTTGCAATAACAAAGTTTAATGTGTTTATCACATTTACCTTTGCGTCACAATTAAGGCAATAAGGAGACTCATCTCGCCTATGTTTTTCTGTCCGATAAATAATCTACAAAGAGTGAAAGAGAGATAATGAATGTTTCTGAATTTATCTTTATGAATAGTGATGACCAAACGATTCATTTTATGTGAATACCATACCTCGTCCTTCTCGTTGTCTGTTTCGTTGGAAATGTCTTGTTCTACTTCCCCAAACAAATTGGATGATTGTCGTACGGAAGGACTTTGAAAGAAGTTGTCGATCTTGTTATTCAAATCCTACAGGAATACAAGAGATAACATCAAATAAATTGAATTGGCAGTTAGAACATTAGTTATTTCTGCTAACTCTCACGACTTCTAGATAAAAAAAAATGTTCACTGTACCTCTTCCACTTCTCTTTTTGATCCAACAACTAACGATCCACCAGTTATCGTCCCCATATTTCCAATCATATTTCCGTTGATGTCCGTAATTTTCGGCTGGTTCACTATCACCTGCTTGCGCAAACGTTCCTTTTCCCACTTTCTCGCTTTTTTTCGATCTGTTTGAGGATCCTAACACGAAGATTTGAAAATTAATAACATCCTTCGCTAACACCTCCGGTTCCATCTATTTCCGATTTTCCACCAGAACATCAGACAACCGAGTGGGTCACCTGTACCCTAGTGGTCCAATGCCAGCTCGGCGAGTGGCCTTTTAACATCAGACAACCGAGTGGGTCACCTGTGCTCCAGCATTGGTTTTGTGGCTCGGCGAATGGCCTTTGAATCGGCGA
Source organism: Funneliformis geosporum (assembly GCA_946474995.1). NCBI lineage: Eukaryota > Fungi > Glomeromycota > Glomeromycetes > Glomerales > Glomeraceae > Funneliformis > Funneliformis geosporum. Next base: position 6,085 of record CAMKVN010003455.1, read on the forward strand.
ATGGCCTTGAATGACAGAGAACCGTGTGGGTTATCCTCTATCACGCCACTATTTTTTTCACCTATATTTTTTACACAGATTACTTGCCTCTCTGTATGCTCTAAGTAATACCTTTGCTCTTTCCTTCCTCTTGTCTTTCTCGTCAACAATTTTATCAAGACATCTTAGGTACTGGTTTATCTTACGCTCAAAAGGCTCTATCTTACATTCGTTAAGAAAACCTGTAATACACCATTCAGAAGAATTGCGTTTAAAATATTCATGTAATTTGTCGGCCATTGTTATTTGGTTGAAAAAAAGCTATGACGAATCATCAGTTATGTGATATTCTAAGCCACATATCAAAATTTTAATAAGAATGCAGATCATTCAAAATCACATGATCCTGATCGTTATTGTTTTTTGCAAAGAAAAAATTTAATGTAAATGGACGAAACTTTATTATGATATTTCAGATACATAGAGAAGCGGATGAAATGTATGATGCTATCAAAGAGGGAGGGGAGGGAGTACGCGGATCCTAGGCAATTTTATGCGAGTCCCAGCATCAAGTTATTTCTTTGCCTTCTCACATTTTTGGACAAGAACTATAGCCAATTTTTTTCTATCACTATATTTAACTACGAGATTACATTTTCTACAAATACGAAATAAATTATATTTACAAGATCCCCGCCAATATAAATCACCCATACCAACACAGATTATATAATTTTCGATTTTAGCCAAGTTCCGCAAGAGAACTTTCATGCGATTGAATAATTTCGAATCTACAGCATAAATCGGGAAATTAGCAACTGATGTAAAAAAAAAGTAATGTAATTTTACCGATTCACACTTACTGTTACGTCTCATTTTCAGAATATTCAATCCGTCTTGACTTTTAAGAAATTTTTTTATCTCCGGTACGATACTGCGCCAAACATTATTTTTGATATACTGCGCAAAACTTTTGCTGTGCCTTTGCATGAGACGAGATTCATGTGAGTAATTTCACTGCGCCTATTGTGCGCGTGATGATGAAATAATGGTAAGCCTGATTAGATATATTTTGTTGGATTGTTTTTGCTTTACTTGCACAAGGCGGATAAAAGGATTCACTAACCAAGGCCTCACCTTTTATATGATTCCTAAGGATCGATTTTTGGAATAAATCTTTGGGGAATTACGATATTATGATTCATCATGAAAATCAGATCAACGAATACTCCTTAAAATTATAATAGACACTGGGATCGTGTCCCTGGATCAACAAGGGGATCAATACATGTAAAAGCTTGAGTATATGCGGGAAACTTCGAGAATAAATTATATGGTACAATAACTTGTTCCCGTAATACATGATGATGATACTGTGTATTTATCGAAATTTTATCCGGATGATTGAGAAATATTAGCATACAAACACAATCCCATACTTCTTAACACATACTAGATATTGACATATAAATATATTGCGTTTAATATGCCTTGGCTTTATTGATTGTAAATAAAAAAATACATATTTTTGTTCATACTGCGGAATAATATCTTTTACTATACAACAATGCCATCACGTGGCTACGATCGCGAATTTGAATTTATCGCTTGAAGTGTTGCAGGTAAGACAATATTCCAACTCATCTTGGGAATACAACTTTTCTAATTCAGGATCATAAGGGAGCTGATTCCCATTTTTGCGGTACCATGAGCCATATAATCCATAATTCCCATGTTTTCCATCGCAGATAGGACATGATGAATCCCACGGCTGAGGTGATGCAAAATTATAATTATCGAAATTTCAGGTGATCGATTTAGCAAATACTTCCCCTACTCATCGCCTTTTTGAAAACATGATTTTATCATATAGGCCACATGCAATTGGTACTATCCACATGATGTTAAGTCGTTGTATAAGCCACGTAAAGATTAATTAAGATTAAAGGTTTTCGATCAATACACTCTTTAAATTTATATATCTTCTGAGGAATCGTGATTTCTGGATTCTCGTCATACCATACTTCAAGAAGATAAATTCCATTAAGCTGACAGAAGTTTCTTCTTTTCCGATCACGATCAACAATATCTTCGAGTTTTTTGACATCTTTATATCAGCTAGTATTATAAAGCCGATGTTGTGCCCCTTGCACTTTTAATGCCATTCGATGATATCATAAGAAAGCATCAAATTCTAATCCCCTCATAAAAGATTCAACTATGGGTTTCTCTCCAAGCAATACTTGAGCAATTAGAATACATTTCTCCTGAAATTTATGATTTTTCTTTAATCCTAATTCTTTTTTAAGTTCATCTATATCTTGTTCCAATTTCATAATTCTTGCTCTAAATTCAGCGTTCTCGGTAACAGTATCTGTCCTATTTTTTTCTAGCTCCTCAATTCTGGCCTTAAACTCAGCTTTTTCAGCATCTCGCTTGGTATATTCTTCCCTAATCGCTTCTAGAAGCTCAATATACATATCCTCAATATCAGCTTTCTCAGCCTTAGTCTTAACATTCTCGGCCTCAAGCTCATCATTGCGTTGCTTCAATAATTCTTGCTCAGTTAATATGATCTATAACTAATACACTGTATATGAGAATTTAAAATAAAAATATATCACATGTTTTTGGACAACGGACCCACTGAAATTTTTTTGTTAATATATGTAAAAAATAAATACATAGTTTGAGACATAACATATGATACATATTATTTTGATAAATATTTTGATCCTAGCTCTCTAACTAGCATCACATCTATACCACAATCGGCAAAATAATTATTAATATCAGAAATTTTGGGATCAATCCAACCTCTGCTTATTGAAAAAAATTTTAAATTCCTTTTTATCCATTCATTCGAAAAGAGACGGACGCTGTGCATAGATCAGCAAATTCTTCTGAGCTGGTGATTACCACTCCGTGATGATGATCTGTATTCTGGACTCAAAATTTTTCGTATTAAATATATCTTGATTTATTATAGCAATCATAGCAAATAATCTCAAAACGCTTAATCAATTATATGAAGTACTATTATATAAGAAGGATATTATAGCTATTCAGGAAAAACTCGGTATTAGTGATAATGCAAATCAAATGGCAATCATTGGAGTAAAAAGGCAGAAAACACTTGTTAATTCATATGAGCTGTTGTTAAAATTGGTAGAGGATTTAATACTGATACAGGAGAATCTCAACATTGATGGTAATCCTATTCTAGAAGTGGAATATCAAAGCAATGAAGCTTTTACAGATATTTAATTTGCTTATGTATTTAGTAGAGGATATAATAGCAATTCAGGAAGAACTCAATATTATTGGTTACACTAATCAAGAAATGGCAGAAGAGGCTGATAAAACTGTAAGAGAATATCTTCGAAAGTTTGAGGAATACCATGACTTCTTAAAAGATGTTCCAAGTGTGATATTAGAGAAATATTACGAAATAAGAGTAAAGAAAATTTGGTATACTAGAGAGGGACTACCATTATTTCTGAAGGTCTCTTCTCAATAATTGCATGAAATATTTGTCAAAAATTTATCTATTGCCAGCCAGTACCAATGCTTAGAACAGGTTAGCTAATTTATATTTTTTTCTTACACAGGACATATCTAGATGCAAAAAAAAAATCTTTTAAGCTAATGATCACTGCTCTGGATTAGTTAGATCAGTAGAGTTCCACCATCTTGCTTGACCGGCTAGTATTCTATCAAAATAATTTCTTAGTGCTTATCTGTTTATAGCTATAATGGGATGGTCAGCATCAGAGTCAATTGTTATAGATATACACTAGTCGAACAATGACAAATAGGGAACCAATCAGGTCAAATCTGGGTTGTCAGATTTGACCTAATTGGTCCCCTATTTTTTTGTTTTTTTAGAATCAGGTGATCCTGATTGATGATGATTAATAGCGCAAATAGAATACAATAAGGTTACAATCAGGGTGTTATAAAGATATCAATAGGGTTATTCTTATTTATATCAATTTATTAACTTCCAGTTTCCAATCGGGTTATCCCTAAGTCATCAATAGTGATATTCTTATTGGGGGAGTTTTTTATTATTATACAAATAGCGTATCCCGATTGGTAACATTTTATTAAATTTATTTAATAATCGTAATAATATTTTATACCAATAAGTAATCCCGATTAATTCTAATAAAAAGAATTTTTATTAATATGAAATATCCCGATTGATACAATTTATATAAATTTAAACATATTTGAAATTCAACTGATTTATTCAGTATTTATTATGAAATCTACCGATTTCTATCTATCTATACTACTATTACTACTACTACTATACATGAAGTCGAAATGAATACCCAAAAGTCGAAATGTTTCGACTGTGGAGGTCAAAGTCGAAATGTGTGGG